>SJYT01084852.1:0-90026 GCA_006410635.1 Cephalophus harveyi | reverse complement strand
TGGGGCTTCCCTGGTGGCTCAGAGGTTAAAGCGTCTGCCTCTGATGCGGGAGACCTGGGTTCGATCCCTGGGTCAGGAAGATCCCCTGGAGAAGGAAATGGCAATCCACTCCAGTATTCTTGCCTGGAGAATCCCATGGGCGGAGAAGCCTAGTAGGTTACAGTCCACGGGGTCGCAAAGAGTCGGACACGACTGAGCGACTTCACCTCATATATAGAACACATAAATGAATGAATGAAACAAGCTTAAAACCTAGTTGTGGAAACAATGTAAATACATAAGAAAATACAAATGGCAAAAGACTGAATGGAATAATGACAATGAATTTCAGAAACAAAAGGGAGATTTACCAATCTGGAAGATTTAATGAGCATTTATAAGTATGGGGAGGTTGCGGGGGCAGGGGGGGGGTGGTGGTTGGCTATTGATTAATAAGCTCTGAGAGCTTGGATTTTCTATTGGACATTCAAGCAAAGACATACATCCCTTCCTCTCTCACATCACTCCATCCACTTTTTTACTCCTGCATATAAGCTGTCTATCATGCTTGAGGAGTCATCCCTCCATTTTTTGTCACTGGGGGAAAAAGTTCATCCTCTTGTCCAAGATAAAATATTATCTCTTACTCACATAGATGGTAAGTTCTATGAAGATAGATAATGAATCTGTCTTGTAAACCACCGTTTCCCTAGTACCTAGCACATAATAAGCATAAGCATTATATAAATATTTGTTGAATGAACAAATGTATCTTATCTGACCTCCACATTACCACTGCATTGCCATCTTTGATTTCATAGTATATACTTTTCTTGTATTATTTGTATTTGTCTGTATCCATACTAACTTTCAAGCTTCTTCAGAGGTTATATTTATGCCATGTTTGTGGTTTTCACCTTCCTTCCCTAAGAGTGTGTCACAACACAGTACCAGCAGTAAGCATTTAAATTGCAAAGTATATTCATTAACTATCACTGCTTTAATAAATAACTACAAAATCTCTGAGGCACACAACAAGAGCATTTATTTTGCTCATGCTTGTACAATTTAGCAGGGATTCAGTTAATCCATCCTGGGCTTGCCTGGGATTTTCTCAAAAGCAGGTTCAGTTTGGAAATGTCCACATGTCTCTCATCTTCCTTGAATCAGTGGGTTGGCTGGGCCATATTCTCATGGTAAGATCAGAGGGCAAGAAGTTAGCTGAAACATGCAATGCCTGTTTTTGTCTAGGCCTAATTAGAAGTTGCCATCTCGTCCATTTTCCATTGGTCAATGTACGTTCCATGTCTCTACCAGGAGTCAAGAGATTAGGAAATAAACTCTGTCAGTAATAGGAAGAACTGCAGAGTCATTGATGAAATGCCAGGGTGAGGAACTTGGGCCAATAATGCAATCAGTCACACACATTGACTTCAAATGAACAATAATAATACCAGGGCATGAACATTTGCATTCATTCCTTAAAAGTTTTAGGTGCCTGCCAGGCACTAGTCTAGGTCCTGAGAATAAAGAGACATAACAGTGTTGTGAAAGGACAAGGGAGTAGTGACTCATCTTAAAAAATAATTACATGGTGGCTTAGTTTGCAGTCATAGTAAATAGGATGGTCTGGAATTGAATCAAGAATCAAAAAAGATTGGTCTTTCTTACAAATAAATTTGATACTATTTCCTACTTTACCTATAATTTTGACAGGATTTGAATGCCACTCAGAGTCCAGACTTTAAATGCAAGGACAAGGACAGAGATGATGTAACTTTGTTCTATATTAATGTCTTTGGATAAATAAGGGTACTTGCTCAGTTTACAAACAATTCCAGCCAGATACTTTATCCTAAAGGTACAAGACACACAGCTTTTAGCTAAAACAATCTCCTGAAACCCATCTTCTCACTTTCAAAGAGCTCTTCTACATATCCTTCCAGGGGCAAGAAAACTTTAGACTCCAAAGGAAGAGTCTTTGAAAAGAGACATTACAAGGCTTTGAAAACACACCTTGAAACTTTATTAGTAAAATGCAACCTTGCATTTTTTTTTTTATTGTTACCTTGTGCATTCTCACATAGCCTTCCCCCAACAGGCTGTTCCTCACAGGAACATATTGATTTAATCAAATATTACAGCTGTAGCTGGGAAGCACCCTAAATTACAATCAGGCCTTTATATGAAATATTACTTAATTTATTAAATAACTGCTGATGCAAGATGGCAGATTCATTAAACTGACTTGCTGATCAATGTACTACCATTTGGAAAATCTAGACTAGGAATTAAATAGCTTTTTCACGTTGGTTGTCTGACATTCTTTTAAATATCTTGTTATATGTTATGACAGATGGATAAGAAACAGCTTTAGGTTATCAGAAGATCAAGCCATCAATTTGAATCTACCAGGAGGGAAAAAATCATCTACCTACAACAAATGCTGCTCTGAGCCTCAGGTTTTTCAAGGAGGGCTCTGTATCCAACCAGAAATAAAATGTGGTTCATGCCCTCTGTAACAACGATGACAGTGGAATACGAACCCTTAATTATAAAGCAGTCACTTCTCCTCTTTTCTCAATTTCCAGTGAATAGAAAACTCCCTAAATTCAAGTGGGAACATTGTTCTTCCTATAATCTGTGCCAGCAAAGGTATTTATACAGAATTCACAAAAGCAGAGTCTTTATCTAAGAATTTGCAGGCTTCCTGCTGCTTATTCGAGAAAAAGTCATGTCTCTGAGATACCCTGGCCATAAGCCCCAGACCTCAGTTGCTTGCTTCCAGATTCTCAGAGAGTTGTCTTAATCAGCAGCAATCCGCCCTGTTCTAACTAGCCCAATTAGGATTAAGAAAGAAGGGTACATTTTTTGTGCCTCAAAGAACTGCAAACTGCAGTCAGTTGGCAAGGCATCTGGATTGCAGCCCATCAACAGGGAGCCACAGTTACAGACCCAAAGATATTTAATTTTAGCTCATTTTCAGTGGGAGGTCTACAGCTGTGGCTGTGACTTTTAAAATGCTCTAAGTTGATATAACAGTGATGATCCTCCAAGAGCTTCCCTGCTTGATGAAGTTCTAACATTCTGTGGAAAGATGTGTAGTATTGGAGTCTTACTCAGAATTCTGCTCTTATTACTCTTTAAAGAAAATAAGAAAGGTCAGTACATGACCAACACTTTTAAAAAGAATTTCTCTTTATGTTTCAATTCCTAAATACCATTTCAAAACAAGGAAATTAGAATCACCATGAATATAATGCATGTCAGAAATAATAATAAACAGAGAATTAATGACATCACTTCCTTAAGTCAGCCCACTTGTGATGTTATTGTCCCATCTGTAGGACAATGCCAGCTCATTTCTTCTCACCTTCCTATTGCACAGAGAAGAACAAATGGAATAATCTAGGTTAAGGAAAAGTTGCCTCCTTGAAATATGTCATAGGTAAGGCTTTGTAGTGGTCCAGATGCAATAAATAGCAGACCCAGGATTTTCACCCAGAGGATTTGGCTTCAGAGCCTAAGCACTTACTCAACTTTACAGTGATGCCTCACATTTTCAGGAGGCCACTTCTAAAGCCAGTGTGATCAACCTGGGACTTTTTAAGTCTAAGCACTGGAAGACCTGCATCCTGGGAGCCCCTTTGGTCCCAGGCAAACCAGGATAATTGATTGCCCTAACAAACCTCACATACACGAAGCTTGCTAGAAGAAAGCAAAAAGACCTCTAAGTATTGAAACAGCTGTCAGAAGACACACTCTGTAATGCTCAGGCATTCTAATTGAAAGAGATCTGTCCACATCCTCACCACTTACATCTAGATTCAATTTAGATGCAATTATAAATCTTTGGATGCAATTAGAAACCTTAGTTTAGATAAATTGATAAAGGTATTGGTTAATTGGCTTCCCAACTAATCAGGAAGGACTGAAAGAGGTGAAACAAAAGAAACCAAGCTATAAGGATAATGCCTGAGTACTTTTCACGACTGTGATATTTAATTGTGCATTAGCTAGTGCATTTTCTAAGTGATAGAAAACAACTTGAACCATTGTCAGTAATAAGATAAATTTATCAGAAGTATTTGTAGCAGGGGCGTGGGTGCCATTTGAATGTGCTGTCTTTCATTGCTGTTTCTCTTCATGGTGTCTTTATTCTTTCAGGCTGTTTCTGTCTTCATGGCTGAAAACATAAATCCAAAACAGTTCCTAAGTTTCACACCTTCAGCCATAGGAGGAAGACTATTTTATTTCACAGATTTACAATACCAGAAATATTAGACATTTTACCTATTTTCCTAGTTTGGTTCATGCAACAATTTCTGACCACTAATCTGTGACCAAAATTGGGGTCACATAAGAACATGGCAGCCTTGTAAGAATTTCATTGGTGGGAAGAGGCTCTTTGTAAAGGGAGGTGATCTTACTGATGTATACTAGAGTCCCCTGCTTGGCTGCAGAGCATACTCCCATGTCCTATTTCAACCAATTCTCAACATGCCTTCTCTCTTGTTGTTCTTCCTGTAATAGATTATCAAAGTTTCATCATTAATATGTTTAAAATTTTTCATGTATAAGCACAAAATTACCTCCTCCCCTATCCAAAAAAACCAATCAAGTTTTAATCTGGCTAACTATATGATTTTTACAGAATTTTTATTTACAAAAATATACTATGCTCAACAAATAAGAGGATGGGAGTAGGATACCATGGGCTTTCTCATCTCTAAATTCTGATTTTCTTCTGTGTGGTGATAATATAGAGGAAGTCATGGACTCTGCAATTTAGCCTGCATCATGCCCTGATCACACGTCCAATAGTGCTTCAATCAGTACTAATTAATAAATCAACCAAGTGGAGGTACCAAATATGCAGTAACAGAGAAGACACTGGAACAAACACCCACTCCAAAAGTGAGAAGGGAAGTTAAAATAAGATCAATAGATCTTGGCCCATTAGAATATAAACTCTATAAGGTCAGTGATTTTTCTTTGTTTTATTGACAAATTTATTCCTAGTACTCAACAAATTATATACATATATGTAACATGTTGAATAGATGGGCATCTTTTCTTGTTTTATTCCCTGCAAGTAGAGTGTCTTTGGACAACTGGTATGACTACCTTAGATATTGTTATTGTTCTGTGTATTGCTGGGATAGGAAACAGGGACATACCGAGTTCACTATGAAACAAGTGGTGGAATGACTTTCAGATCGATATAAAATGAACAAGTTTTATTTAAAACTTAAATATCAGATGCACAACATCGCTTATTATTAGAGAATGCAGATCAAAACTACAATGAGATATCACCTCATACAGGTCAGAATGGCCATCATCAAAGAGTCTACAAACAATAAATGTTGGAGAGGGTGTGGAGAAAAGGGAAACCTCCTGTGCTGTTGGTGGAAATGTAAATGGATACAGCTACTATGGAAGACAGTATGGAGATTCCTTAAAAACTTAGGAATAGAACCACCATCGGAGAAGGCAATGGCACCCCACTCCAGTACTCTTGCCTGGGAAATCCCATGGACGGGGGAGCCTGGTAGGCTGCAGTTGGACAAAACTGAGCGACTTCACTTTCACTTTTCACTTTCATGCATTGGAGAAGGAAATGGCAACCCACTCCAATGTTCTTGCCTGGAGAATCCCAGGGACGGGGGAGCCTGTGGGCTGCCGTCTCTGGGGTCACACAGAGTCGGACACGACTGAAGCGACTTAGCAGCAGCAGCAGCAGCAGAACCACCATATGACCCTACAGTCCCACTACTTGGCATATACCCTGAGGAAACCTAAGTTGAAAGACACATGTTCATTGCAGCACTATTTACAATAGCTGGAACATGGAAGCAACCTAGATGTCCATCAACAGATGAATGGATAAAAGTTGTGGTACATGTATACAATGGAATATTACACAGCCATAAAAAAGAACACATGTGAGTCAGTTCTTATGAGGTGGATAAACCTAGAGCCTATTATATAAAGTAAGTCAGAAAGAGAAGAACAAATACTGTATACTAGCGCATGTATATGGAATCTAGATAGGTGGTACTGATGAAATTACATATAGGGCAGATATAGAGAACAGACTAATAGACAGGGAGGGTGGGGAGGAAAGAAAGGGTGGGCTCTATGGAAAGAGTTACATTAGCATATGTAAAATAGACAGCCAATGGGAATTAGCTGTATGACTCAAGGAACTCAAACTGGGGCTTCTTAACAAACTAAAAGGGTGGGGGGGAGCTTCAAAAGGGAGGGGACATATGCATGCCTACAGCTAATTCATGTTGATGTTTGGCAGAAACCAACATAACTCTGTAAAGCAATTATCCTTCAATTAAAAAATATAAAAAAAACCTTAAATATCCACACACAATTAGTCTTCCTCTATATGTGTCTTTATTTCCTAGTTGAAGTCTTCAGTTCCTGAAAGTATTTCCATGACCTGAAGTATCAGGAGGGCTTACCCGGGGGCTCAGTGGTAAAGAACCCACCTTCAATGCAGGAGCCACGAGTTCAACCCCTGGGTTGGGAAGATCCACTAAAGAAGGAAATGACAACCCATTCCAATATTCTCACCTGGGAAATCGGCAGGCTACAGTCCATGGGGTGGCAAAAGAGTCAGACAATTCTGAGCAACAACAACAACACAACAAAGTATCAGGCAACTAACTCTCTCAGTTACAAAGTTCATGTGACCAAGGTTTCCTTCTACATTTCTCTTAGCTCTAGGTAGATTATAGAAAATGTTAGCTCTGAAATTGAGGTATTTTGGCAGGATTTATAGGAGTACAAATTTCCAATAATATTGATTAAGTGTCATGATATGTTTCTTATTAGGTATGTCAATGGGTGTGAATGTCTTGGGAATATCATATCATTTTTTTTACATCTCCAAAAATACAGATAAAGCTATGAATGTTATTTGTGGCTATATAAGACTGTATGAGTTAGCTTGTATGTTCTGTACCACTTTGTTTTGAGAAGTCATGACTTTACCCCTCTCAGTCAGTGTGGCTGGCTCCTCCTTTTGACATCACTGCAGGGCAGGTGGCCCAAGCCCATTCCTTCAGAGCAGTTCATAACCTGACCACAGTTATCGAGTCAAGAATATACCTGTGACTCCTGTTGAGCCAATGAGAGTTATACCTGGATGATATTTTTAGACTTATGAGAAAATAAGACTATTTTCTCTGAAAATATTAGTGATAGTAGTGCTTCCAGGGATCAAATTTGCAAACAAAAAGAAAAGCATTGCTGAGAATGAAGACTACCCAGGGATGAAGTCGGAGATTTGGTGATATACTTTGTACCTTTGAACACTGACATATTTTGAGTCAAATCTACCTACCCCCAGAACTTTCAGTTGCATAAACCTCTAAATTTCCTTTGGACTCAAACTAGACATAGCTGGGTAGAATCCATATTTCTGCAACCAAATTGGTTGAAAAGAGTTTCTCATTTAGCAATATGAGATAAAAACAGGTAATGCAATATTTATAAAGCTCTTTGACTACTTCATGAAAGGGAGTTATATTGAATTAATGTTCATATGAGAACTTTGAAATATGAATATCTGTAGACTACAAATATTATATAATTAGAAATCCTAACAACAAATTGTAAAGATAGAATGAGTTATACCAAGAACTATAGTTCTCAGAAACAGATTCAATTTAGAATAATGGCTTCAAAATCTCTAGAAATGTTAGCAGTAATATCAATGTGCAGAATAGTGAGTTTCCTAAAATCATATATCATATTTACACTTAAGTAAATATTCTTAAAATTCCATTTGTTATGATTTTCAGAAATAATATATAAAATTTCTTAATGACCACAAATGATATCATATAAAACACAGTTTCCTTAATAAGTGAAATTTCTTATTTCTGAAATGTAAAAATAGAATATGAAGCCTTAGCAATAGTTCCAACCTAGCATTAAAGTAGCTCTTTTTCATCTAAAGATTTAGAATTGTGACTGTCTCTCAAGTTTAGGCTAAATGTGAAGCCCTTTGATTAATGAAAGACAATTAAGAGTATGTATCTTTTGTGAATATTAGCAATTTCCTTGTGAAACTTTGTATGCAGGATCATAGTTATTTACTAAGGCTAAGAAATTAGTTGAGTAGTTTGAACCAAGAGGCCTAATAGAATGCAGCTTAAGTACACAGTTTGCAGTATAATAGCTTTCACTAGGCAAACCTAATGACTTTAAAAGCTTTTATTTATGAAATAGATATTTATAGACAACAGAAGCTTTAGGGGATTCATTGACTGTCAGCTTCTCATCTTTTTAGAGCTAGGCCTAATGCACATCTTGGGATGGTTACCAAGACCTGTAGTATTAGAATTGCCAATACAATGGCAAGAGAGAGAATAAATTAATGGTAAACAAGATAAATTTGTTCTATGGCCTCTCTAGAGCTAATGGCCATAGGGAAATATTAAATAAATCCGTCTTTTAGAAAGAAAATTAAGCATACAAGTAGATAATAAAAATGACAGGGATATATTTAGCATAGGAATAATACGTTTACTCCTGAAGAGCACTAATTTCAGTATTCCTCAAGCATGGCTTGTGAAATGAGATTTACACAAGATTTGGCAGTGCATAAATTACTCTGAAGGCATAAGGTATGCATTTTTGGAGCTGTATTAACTGTTTGAGGAAAAGCACACATATTTAATAACGTGCTATAGTGCTGCACTGAATTTTGTGCTAGTGGCAAAAAGTGATCTCTTTATTATTTTATTTTATTTTTTTATTATAAATATATTTATTTTAATTGGAGGCTAATTACTTTACAATACTGTATTGGTTTTGCCACACATCAACATGAATCCGCCACGGGTATACACATGTTCCCCATCCTGAACTCCCCTACCACCTCCTTCCCCATACCATCCCTCTGGGTCATCCCAGTGCACCAGCCCCAAGCATCCTGTATCGTGCATCAAACCTGGACTGGCGATTTGTTTCATATATAATATTATACGTGTTTCAATGCCATTCTCCCAAATCACCCTACCCTCGCCCTCTCCCACAGAGTCCAACAGACTGTTCTACACATCTGTGTCTCTTTTGCTGTCTCGCATACTGGGTTATCATTACCATCTTTCTAAATTCCATATATATGCGTTAGTATACTGTATTGGCGGAGAAGGTAATGGCACCCCACTCCAGTACTCTTGCCTGGAAAATCCCATGGATGGAGGAACCTGGTAGGCTGCAGTCCATGGGGTCACTAAGAGTCGGATACGACTGAGTGACTTCACTTTCACTTTTCACTTTCGTGCATTGGAGAAGGAAATGGCAATCCACTCCAGTGTTCTTGCCTGGAGAATCCCAGGTATGGGGGAGACTGGTGGGCTGCCATCCATGGGGTCGCACAAAGTCAGATACGACTGAAGCGACTTAGCAGCAGCAGCAGCATACTGTATTGGTGTTTTTCTTTCTGAATTACTTCACTCTGTATAATAGGCTCCAGTTTCATCCACCTCATCTATTATTTTACAGACATTTCTTGTAAGTATCTCTGAAACAGCATTTTACTAAGCACTTAACAAAATGCAGACATAAGAGTAAAAAGAAGAATCATGCTATAGACCAAATTCTGACTTGGGAGTTGAAATAGGAGACATGGGCTATAGCTGTGCTTCTCCTACCAACCAAATATGTGTCTCCAAATTGGCCATATTCTAAACCATCTGGAAACAGTTTTTGTTTGTTTGTTGTAATCAACAGTTATGCTTGGTTAAACCTCTTTTTAAGGTCAATCCTGAGTTTAAAATTCTAAATTTATTATATTTCATCTTCTGAAGGCATAGGCTACCCATTCTAGTATTCTTGAGTTTTCCTGGTAGCTCAGCTGGTTAAAAATCCTCCTGCAATGCAGGAGACCTGGGTTTGATCCCTGGGTTGGGATGATCCCTTGGAGAAGGAAAATGCTACCCACTCCAGTATTCTGGCCTGGAGAATTCCAAGGACTATAGTCCATGGGGTCGCAAAGAGTTGGACATGACTGAGTGACTTTCACTTCACTTGTTCCTTGCTGATCAAAGGAGAAGCATGAAAAAGAGAAGCAAGACAGAAGGCCAAAAACAAGCTGTACTCTGTGATTTTGCTGAGATTATACTCTGTCTCTTCAAAACTCACATATCTTAGCTTTCCTCACACTAAAAATTTCTTATTACCTCCATTTTAGAGATAATTATGATAGATATATGGTTGCCTAAAAGGATGTAGAAAGTCAAAACACTTGTTAAAAACTAGTTGTAAAGGGAGCTTTTTTCCTCAAGCATCAGGGCTTTGGAAAGACCTTATGACCATGACTAGGGCCTTGGTCAGGATAGAATTGCTTTGAAATACAAGAAAGAAACATTTCACCTATTACTTGCATTTTTCTTAGATATTTTGATTCAAATCACATTGTAGGATCAACTCAGATCTGATTTCTTTGTGTTACTAAAGTGAGTTCACAGAATTATCAATTTACCTTAGATATGTGTTTCATTCATCTATCATCAATACAACATCAATAGTACTTATCACTGTACTGGTTATCTATTGCCTTATGTACACTACATCACACAGAAGTTGGTGGCATATAGGAAGAGACATCAATGGGCTCATGTGTTTGCAAGGGTTAGCTGAAGTGAATGGCAATGCACTCCAGTATTCTTGCCTAGAGAATCCCATGGATAGAGGAGCCTGGGGAGCTGCTGTCCATGGAGTTGCACAGAGTCGGACACAACTGAAGCAGCTTAGCATGCATGAATGCATTGGATAAGGAAATGGCAACCCACTCCAGTATTCTTGCCTGGAGAATCCCAGGGACAGAGGAGCCTGTGGGCTGCCATCCATGGGGTCGCACAGTCTGACATGACTGAAGTGACTTAGCAGCAGCAGCAGCTAAAGTGACCCAGGCTCACCTGTGTATCTGTGTCAGCTGCAGATCATCGAGGCAGCTCTGCTGTTACTGTCAAGCTTGTAGACTTACATGGGGCTATCTAGCTGTTAGCTGATCTAGGATAGCTTTAACTGGGATGACTTCAGTGAGCCAGCACTGCTCCATGTACCTTTTGTATTCTAACAGTCTCGGCCTGGCATGTTCCTAAACAAGGGCAAAGGTGTAACAGTAGGCAAGCCCAACTCAAAGAATATCTTTCAAACCTCACTTTGGTCACAGTTGCTGATTTCCTACTAACCAAAGCAAACCAATGACTGAGCACAGAGTCAGAGCAGAAGGACACCATAAAGTTATGTGGCAAAGAATACTGATACAGAGAGGGGTGAAGAATTAGGGCCATTTTGCAATGATTACAGCACAGTGTTCTATTCAAGCTACTTTGTAGGACTGAAGGATGATATAGTTCATGTTCTCATAGGATTCATGGATCCAGTAACATGTGATTAATATTCCCCAAGGAAGAAGAATTTATTGACCTTTTTAGTGCTGTCAGAAGTGAATGTTACCTTGCTCTTCTCCCTCTCCATCCATTCAGGAATTTGGAGAGGGGTGCATTTCATCTGGCTCTTCTTTTGTGTGACTTGAAGTAGTAGCTGACAATAGTTAATGACAAGTATAGAATAATGTTCTCTTGTACTAAAGAATGTTCTAAGGAGATAAAAGTGAAAATGAAATGACAAAGGAAATGAGCCAGAAAATAAGACCCAAGACTCAATTAAAATTCAGTGCCCAAGCCAAACAAGTGAAAATCTCTTAGATAGATTGTATAAATTCAACTTATTATAGATTTAAAAAGAAAACAATTTCAAGGTTTCTTATCACCATGTACAGCTGCTAGACCGCCAAATGGAATTTCCTAATGAGTGTGGAAACAAAATCTGTTTCTTTCTTTCCCAGCTACTCTGCATTCACCTGGCTTCTGTCCAACACTGACCAGCTGCCTCTCTCAATTCTGCAACCACCTGGTCCTGTTGCTGACATTTGAGTTTGGAAGGAGAACATGCTTCTTTCTAATTATTCCAGATATTATACCTTATTTACACTGTACCTGGCTTCTGGATTGACACTAATAGAAAATGTCAAAATCTCCCTGGTCTTTCTATAAGACAGAATGTAGCGCTTGGCAGGACTCACTGGGGAGACTGTGGCGGCCCTCCCTTCCTTCTTCTGTGTTTGTCAGTAATGTGGGGATTGAGAAACTGAAATCTACATTACCAAAACTTTTGCTGTGAGGGTTCTTGATGTGATAAAGTGTGCCCAATTAGGCTGGAACATGGGAGGAGACAAAAGAGCCATAGTTTTGCAACTGCTGCTCTGACTGTTTTAAAGTTTGGTCAGGAAGGCTGTGGGATTGTCTGCAGCTATTTTAGCTGAAGAGCAATTATAGAAGCCATTGTGAACAGTCATCAGGTGTTGCAAATTTCAGGTAAACAGTCTTCAGGTGTTGGAAATGTAGATTTACTTTCTCAATCTCCGTATTACTGACAAACAGAAGAAAGAAGGGAGAATGGTCGCCAGAAGTCTCCACGGTAAGACTCTCCAAACCTGTCCCCGTGTCTTCTCAGGTCTGTGACCTGAGCGGCAGGGCATGATGAATAGTGACTTCCGGATTTCTGGATGGATGCTAAGGCTGTGAATGTGTGTGGAAAACATTCCGCAATTCCTGGTGGTGAGTTCCCACTTTCTTATTTCTTTATTACAGTAAGGATAACAGCTCTCTGTTCATAGAAAAAATATGAAATATAAGATAACAGATCTTTATCCACTACAAGACTGATCAAACATTGATATTTGAACGTATTTGCTTTAAATCTTGTTTTTTGACTTAAATATTATAGATGTATTTAAATCTCTCCCTAATCCCACTTTTTATATATCTTTAGAGGTAACCAGTCTTGTAAAATACATATATATTTCATGCATAATTTTGTGCTTTTTCTATACATATGCATGCATTCATACCAGGATGTATTATCCTTTATATTTTTATACTTTATATAAATCACTTCATATTGTATGTTTCCCAGGTTACTCTTTCAGTCAGTATTACGTTCCTGATATTTGTCTATTTTTTAACCTATAGATCCAGTTAATTTATTTTAACTAATATGGATTTTCCATTGGCTGATTATACCATTTACCTCCTGAGGTTGTTTTCAAGGATTGATTTTCTAATAACATTTCAAAATCAATATGCTAATAATTGAATTTTTAATTTCCCCTGACCTTTTACAATGGCTCCTGTAATTGATCTCTTTGTTTTCGCCAATGGCATTTACACCCCCAAATCCTTCCAGCTTTTGGAATCATCTCGCCATATTATTTTCATTATTGATCAATTCACTGAACACTGGTTCCTTGATAGTCTTTGCCTGTGATAAAATGTCATCTTTGAAGAGACTTCCTAAAGTCTCTTCTCCATCTCTCACTCCAGCAACAGCCTCTTCCTTCCTTTAGAACATTTATCATAATGTATAATCAGTATTTATTTATATTCTTGTTTATTTTTTATCTTCTCCAATTGACTATAACCTCTATAAAATTGGGAACCAGGTGTTTATAGTCAATATTATCATGAGTATGGTAGGAGCTCAGTAGATAACTGATGAATGAATGAAAGCACTCAGTGTGTAGCTTATTGTATTCTAAATTCAACCAGTCATGTTCTGAAGATTTTTTTTCCTCCAAAATATCAATAATATAAATCTAAGAAGAGGACATT
This sequence comes from Cephalophus harveyi, assembly GCA_006410635.1. Lineage (NCBI taxonomy): Eukaryota > Metazoa > Chordata > Mammalia > Artiodactyla > Bovidae > Cephalophus > Cephalophus harveyi. Next base: position 76,338 of record SJYT01084852.1, on the reverse strand, counting down.
TAGAAAGAAGAGAAATATAAAAGTAAAGCAATGCTTTAGAGTAGTACATTTCCAGGCTAAGTGTTCACGGTAACCATTAGAAAAGGTAAATATTTTATTCATGTAAAGTGTTCCATTTGTTTTTACCTTAGGATGAATAACCCAAAATAAAATCACTTGTTAAATATGTGACCTATTAATTATATGGAAGAGTACAAAAACAATACAGGCACCTATGTACTCACCATTAAGATTAAACAGTTGTTAACATTTTCACATGTGTGCATCAAACCTGTCTTTTAAAATAGGGGAAAAAAAAAACTGATACACTTTCAGCTAAATTCCCCCTCTTGTGTCTCCTTTCCTCCCCAAAAATAACCAGTGATGTGTGTGTCTTTTCTGTGCAAGTCATCTTGTACATAAAAGCAGTGTAACAATTATAGGTGCACCCTCGATCCCCTATTTAAGAAAAAACACACAATTACAAAAAAGTTAGATGTAAAAGTAATTATTTGTTTGGAATAAGAAATTATAGCACACTTAAAATGCAAAAAAAAGATGTCATAAGCATTGCACAATCTGCAAAATTAGCATATTTTAAATAAATTGCCTGACCTACCACTATAATATTGCATTTTTCCCTATGCTTGAGACCCTGGGTCCTTGATTACCTCTTCCCATGATGATATTTTAAAGTGTCAATTTTCTTTTTATAATTGCTCTATAGAAATGATTTTCCCTATAGCATTATGAACTAAATTTATTTTTTATTATAGATAGTTGGAGTGTAATAACTTAATACACACACATGTGCTTTCTTATTATTGTGTCGATACAGATTTATGTCCAACACATCCAGGAATTCAAGAGAAAGAAACTCTTGCTAGTGGAGGTCATTAGCAGCTGCTGAAGGAGGAACTGACCCATCTCAAAAAGGTAATGCATTCCTATCTTTCTGCTCAGCTCGTTAAAAGAAATAAATGTAAATAATACACTAGCCAAGTGTGTATATCATCAGTAATTTCTCTTGTATTTGATAACTTTCAATAGCCTGAAACTAAAACATTTATGTTTAACTGTAAATTAATATTCAGAATAAAAAAGCCTCCCTGAAAAGAGGCCTATGCAAGTGAAAGCTGCGAAAACCTGTTTCATTTGTTAAATCTACCTTTATTTGTGTGTATTTATACTTGACATATGCTGTTTCCAGGGTAGCAAATTAGAGTGACATTCTGGGTTATTGGATGCGTCTACCTTAAGCAAAAAGCTAACCAAAATGGTTCTAACATTTTCTGTTCTTCTAATGAGTCCCTGTTACATTTTCATCAATAATTGTATTCCCTCATACTTAGTATTTTGACAGCTGGATGTGAGAAGGAGTCTTACTGTTGTTTTCACTTGCCTTTAATTTCTCTTCAATGATGTTGGACCTTTAATGTATTTATGCTTATTGTCCATCTTGATTTCTTAAAATATAAATTATCCATTATATCCTTGAATTATTTTTATTGGATTAGCTTTATTTTTATTGATTGATTTGAAAATATTCATTGTTATCTTCCAGTTGCTAATTCCTTACCTATTAAATGGGTTACAGTGCAGTCTGATATAATATTGCTTTATTTCTGATCTCTTTTGTCATACGAAGGTTTTCAATTTAATGCAGCAAGGTTTATCTTTTATAAATTTTGCTTTGTGTTTCATGAGTATGAAAATCTCTCTCCTTCCACAAAGATGTATTTTCATGTTTTCTTCTTTAAAAGTTTGAGTTTTATTTCTTATATTGAGTTCTTTGATGCTTTTGGAATTCATTGGGGGTATTACATGAAGTATTATATTTTTACTTGATATAGTTAGAGCTCCACTTTGTTAATATGCCTTCCTTTTACCACTGGTTTATAAAATCGGTTAATTCATTTCATCAGAATTGAAATCCAGACTCCATTCTCACTAGTTGTATGATCTTAAATAAGTTACTTAAGCTTGGGCATTCTGCAGTTTACAAATATTGTGCCAGATAGAGATATAATGAAAATTAAATGAGTTAATAAATACAAAAATTTTAGATAGCTTGACATATATTAAACACCCATTCATAGCACTTCAATAAATTGTACCCTTCTTCCTTTCCCTGCTGAAATTCAGTATAATTTGATAAAGGAGTAAATAAGGAGGCCAAATATTTATTATCAAAGATAAAATTAAAGAGCAGTTTATGAACCAAACTTGGAGGCTTGCTTGTAATCTCAGAGTTAGACAGACTTTCACTTAGTTATAGGCAAGACTGGATTAGGGCAGGTCTCACATGTGGAAGGCTTGTGTAGGTAAGAATTATCATATTTTGCTAAGATACTCTTTGGAAAATTTGCACATATGTTCATTTCCTGTACTATTATCAGATATTAGTATTTTATGCTGTTCCTTTTTTTTCTGGGAATAGTTTGTATGACACTAGAATCATCTGTTTATTAGACGTTGGATAACTTTTTTTTCTTTTAACAAAACCCCCTAGACGTACTCACTCATCTACAATGGATTTACTGTGTATGTGTGAATTCTATTATATTTCTTTTTCTCTTCAGTTATAAAATTGTTCTACTTCTTGAGTGAGTTTTGATAAATTATAATTTTCCAGAATTTTTTCATTTTATTGCAATAAAATCATGCATAGTAGTCTCATGATATTTTTAGATCTTCAGTATATAAGCAACTTCAATTACTTTCTTTATCCCTAGTAGAGTACTAACATGTGTATGTGCATTTGTGTATTTTATGTGTGTTGGATTTTTTATGGGCAGTCTTACTAGAATTTTCCTTAATTTATTAATCTAAAAGCATTAACTTTTGGATTTTGTTGATATTTTTCCTTTTGCCTTTTTTATATTTTTACTGATATTTATTGTAATTTTATTTTGTACAGTTATAGAAAATTTGGTACTTTTCTGTAATTTTCAAGATTTTTTCAGTATTGTAGCAGATACTCATTTTGGAGAAACTTCTGTGATTAGTTGAAATGAAAATGCATTTCCTATCAGAGTTTTAAATATCCAAATATATATTTTAAACATTTCAATTATATTGTTAAAATGCTTGCATTTCTTCATTAAGCAAATGTTGAGTCAGTCCTATGTGCCAGTCATATTTTTTTCTAAGCACTGAGAACATAGCCATTAAAATATAATCAAACCTTTTTTATGGAGCTTATATTCTATCATGGAAAAAGAAAGGTATACAAATGAATAAGTAAATATGTATGATATGTAAGATGGTAGTAAAGGACATGGAGAGAAATAAAGCAGAAAGTATTGGGAGTTGTGTGTCTGTGTGCTCAGCCATGTGTGACTCTTTACGACCCCATGGACCATAGCCTGCCAGAGTGCTCTGTCTATGGAGATTTTCCAGGCAAAAATACTTGAGTGGATAGCCATTCCTTTCTCCAGGATCTTCCCAACCCAGGGATTGAACCTGCATTTCTTGTATTTCCTACATTGGCAGGCGGATTCTTTACCACTGTACCACCTGAATTATTGGTTATTTTTTATGGCATGGCTTTCTCTTCAGGTAGGAGAACAAGTATATGGCCTTGGGGAGGGGGTTCTTTGGCCAGAGAGAAGTGAGCAAAGATGAGAGTGGTCGAGGATGATGTTAGAGGGTTAGTGGGTAGCCAGATAAAATACAGATATCAAATTTATGAGCAGGAACTAGCAATAAGACTCAGACAAAGTAGATAACTAGGTAAACAGGAAGGAAAAGATTATTAACCTGCCAGCCAAGAAGAGTTGGAGCAAGAGCAAGGATTTCCTATGTTCTTTATCTGGTCCTTTTACTAATAATCTGGGTAAACTTGGAACATTTAACCTTTTTGATTTTGAAACTTCTTAGCCATGGGTCCTGCCAACTCTACGTTTCTATAGCAATTGCTGCTGCTGCTAAGTCGCTTCAGTCGTGTCCGACTCAGTGCGACCCCATAGACGACAGCCCACCAGGCTCCGCCATCCCTGGGATTCTCCAGGCAAGAACACTGGAGTGGGTTGCCATTGTCTTCTCCAATGTATGAAAACAAAAAGTGAAAGTGAGGTCGCTCAGTCGTGTCCGACTCTTCGCGACCCCATGGACTGTAGCCTACCAGGCTTTCCCGTCCATGGGATTTTCCAGGCAAGAGTACTGGAGTGGGATGCCATCGCCTTCTCCGTCTATAGCAGTTAAGGATGCATTATTATAAGTGTGGGCTAGATCATTAATCTACTGCAGAGGGATTGATTCATGAACAACTTTTAAGTTTCTATACTGTTCTAAGAACTAAAGGAAGACAGTGACCTGTCCAGTGGCACTGCCAAGCAGATGGATGCTTTCAGTTTCATCTGCATTTGGGTTAACAAGGCTTATATGGTTGCTTGAGGTGCTGTTTGTTTTTCTTTTCTTTTTTTTTTAAAGTTCTTTCAGAATAGTAAATTCTTGGAGTTTTCTCAGAGTTTTGAGACTGTCAGTCTATTTTCACTACTGAACTCACAATAGTACAAATCTGTAATGCAATCAAAAGGTCTCAATCCAATGTGTGCTCAGTCGCCTAGTCCTGTCTGACTCTTTGCAACCCCATGAACTGTAGCCTGTCAGGCTCCTCTGTCCTGGGATTTTCCAGGCAAGAACACTTGAGTGGTTTGACATTTCCTTCTCACAGGAATCTTCCTGACCTAGGGATCAAATCAGCATCTCCTACATTGGCGGGCAGATTCTTTACCATTGAGCCACCCAGAAAGCCCAATGCATGATATTAACTCTGCAAAAGGTTAAGTAGGAGGATTTTAGGTCCATTCTTGGAGATCAGTTAATTTGGTTACCTAATTTGCCTGTGTAGAAAATGACTATGAAAGAAAGTTGCATTTTTATTGTCATTTCAATTCAGTGTTCACAGGATTTGGTTTCATTTTAGGTTTGTGATTTAATCTGTACTTTTACACTTGTGCTGACAAAAATTAAAGAAAAACAACAGTAAGTTGGCTTACACTATGCTGCTGCTGCTGCTGCTAAGTCACTTAAGTCATGTGCAACTGCGATCCCATAGACAGCAGCCCACCAGGCTCCCCCGTCCCTGGGATTCTCCAGGCAAGAACACTGGAGTGGGCTGCCATTTCCTTCTTCAATGCGTGAAAGTGAAAAGTGAAACTGAAGTCGCTCAGTCATGTCCAACTCTTAGCAACTCCATGGACTGCAGCCCACCAGGCTCCTCCATCCATCTGATTTTTTCAGGCAAGAGCACTGGAGTGGGGTGCCATTGCCTTCTCCGCTCACACTACCCTACCTCTCTTCTAATTTCTGTTCTCAGAAGCAAATAGTGTTTACTTTCAGCTTTATCTGATCTTTACCTCTGAATAACACACACATATATATATATATATACTGATATTATTCACCTTTCAATTTTTGACACTCTACATTGATAATTCTAATGCGCAATGAAAAATATAAACAATATTATGAGATGTTCCTAAAACAGGACTAAGAAGAAAATTTATAGAACTAAATGATCATATTAAAAAGGAAAAAGACTTAAAAATCAATGATTTAAATATTCCCTTTATGAAGTTAGGACTAGAGCAAATTAAAGATAAAATAAGTACATCTGATTCTTTGCTGTTAAAGATTTAGCTCTTTTACAACTCCCTATGCATTTCTCCCACACCCGCTTCATACAATCTACCTCCTCTATGCTTGCAATATAGTTACAGGTTTCCCCTGCTATCCAAAAGTAGAACATTCCTATGAAATTTGTCATAAGCCAAAATGGCATAAAGAAGCAATCACCCTAGGCCACTTCCTGCTAATGGATGCAACAAAATAATTTGAGATAAGGTTCAGAGGCTCACGGAAACAGTTCAAGCTATGGTGGCTTAATACAGAGATGCTGAGAGGAGATCTTAGGGAGGGCACTTGGTGGTACCGCTGTCACTACTCAGGGTGCATGCCACCTCTATACTGGCTCACTGCAAAACAAATGCTATTTCCCCTTTGGTCATTTTTTGGTAAAAGCAAAAATCCTCTGATGATTTCTATGGGTTTAATGTAGGTCTTTTGTAAAAGCAAAGTGGCCATAAAGCAAACTTTGGTAAAGAAGGGGATATGAGCATAACCTTTAGATAGCATTTCCATATGTTACGTTTTCATGATTATGGTAGTATTATTCATATTTCCTTTTCTGTGCAACTTTTTTTTCCTTGCAGGAAATAATTGCCTATATTTCTATTGTTTTTGTTTCTTAATTTTCTGTATAACTGTCATTAGTGTTAATGTAAATGTTTCTCTCTGTACATGCATACATATAAAGTAACAAATCTTTTTTCCCCCCCTCCTTGGAGCCCTGACTGTTGCTAGAACAGCTGTCCCCCCATGTAGGTCTGGACCGGTTGCTCTCTATAGTAGTACTGGTTGCTACTCAGACTTATCTTAGGATTTTCTTATGCCATCGCCTCAGGAATTGTTTTGTTGTCTCCTGTGTATTAAATCCCATTTTGCCTTTTTTGTTACTTGTCACCCTTTGTTAGGGAGAACATTTTTTTCTAGAATTTTCCTAAGGAAATATACATGGAAGCTGATTCTTTTGAGAATCATGTCATACCTGGTAGTTTAATTGGATGAAGAAATTTAACATGAAACCACAAATTCCTTTTTAATAGACTGGTTTTGGAACAGTTTTAAGTTTACAGAAAACTTGAAAAGATAGTAATGAGGGTTCCCTTTGGCTTCCCTCATCCAGTTTCCCCCATTAATAACATCTTACATCAATTAATATGGTACTTATTTTACATAATAATGAACCAAAAATAATATATTACTGTATATATGTTATTTTATCTAAAGTGCATAGTGTATTCAGATTTCATTGATTTTTTACCTAGTTTTCCTTTTTTTGTTGTTGTTCCAGGATCTCATCCAAGATTGCAATTTATGTTTACTTGTCATATCTCCTTATGTTCCTCTTACCTGTGACAGTTCCTCAGACTCTCCTTGCTTTTGATGGCCTTGATAGTTTTTCATAGTATTGGTCAGGTATTTTGTAGGATGCTTCTGTATTATAATTTGTCAAATGGTTTTCTTATTAGCCTGGAATTAGTTATGGTTTTTTGAGAGAAAGACCATAAAGAAAAAGTGACATGTTTATCATATTATGTAAAAGATATATGCTATCGTCAGGGTTTTCCACTGTTAATAATCACCAGTAGATGCAGGGTTTATCTGGTTTCTTCATTAGAAAGTTACTCTTTTTTTCCTCTTTCCCTGCTATACTCTTTGGAAGGACATCATTACACACAGCCCACACTTAAGGTCTGGGAATATATGGCCATTATCTATATAATTATCTATACAAATTGGAGTTCTTCTGCAAGGGATATTTGTTCTCCCCCACTTATTAATATGTTTGATCATTGATTTCTATCAACATGGACTCATGGAAATTTATTTTATATTTTTGGTTATAATCCAATACTACTCTGTTTCTCAAATTATTCCAGCTTTGGCTGTTGAGTCAGCTTTCAGTTTACTCCTGTGTCCCTTTTATAATCCGTTACGTTTTTAAAGCACTGCTTTACTTTTGGGTACTACAGGATGCTCCAGGCTCATCTTGTGAGCTCCTTGCTTCTATCCCGGGTCAGCCATTTCTCCAAGAGCAATGGTCCTTTCCCTTGGGGAATGGTATTAGAACCAAGATCCAGGCACTAGTTGTACTCTATGCTACTACAGCTGTCACTCACTACTTAAGCTGATATGGGTCAAGAAGGAAACTTTTGAGGAGCCCCGGGTGCTGTCCTCCCTCCCTGCCTCTCTGTCTTGTAATGAGATGTAGTATTTACTCTTAACATAGGATCATCTGGAACAGGAGTTCTGAGGGGGAGGGAGTGAAGCTTCTGCTATTGACTGATTTGATGGCTCCTCCAGAGGTGTAGGCTCCAGAGTTTCCTAACATAGTAAAATGTGAAGAGCAGACAAGGGAGATACTAGTGTCTTTCCCTTTTCATTAAAGGTGTCTTAACCAAAAAAAAAAAAAAAGGAAACTTTTCAAAGTTTTACATCCTTGTTTCCTTTCTATAACTGCTCATTGTATATAATTTAGAAAGTACAGAAACAAATATATATATTTACATGTATATATTTATGTATAGTCTCAAAATCAATATTTAATTTTTATCTTGTTCTTTTTATTGCTTTTAAATGTTCAATTTTCTTTGTAATAAATGTTTGCAAACATAGATTATAGTGGTTGTATCATAGTCAATGAATGCACATAAATGTTTCTATTTCTAAAGTTAAAGATTTAGGTAGGAACAGTAATGGTTTGTAAATGTTAATTGACTAGAAAGGAATTGTCTCATTATGGTCTTAATTTTTACCTTTTATTACTGAGGGGTTTGGTTGCTATTTCATTGTTTATTTGCCATCCCCGAATGGACAATTCACACTGTCGATTAGACCCTCCACTGTTTAGCTCTCTCACTAGCTTCCATAAAAGATTCATGTAGGCATTTTATCAGCTCAGAAATCTCACTAGAAATTTAGAAGATCAAAGAAGAGGGCATTTGGACTGGTAGATCACAAAATTGTTATCTCCACCCCCTACCAAATTGTACCCCTCCCCTCATTTCCTCTTCATTTTTCTCCCAGAATTGTTTCAGACCAAACTGAAGTTTTTCTGGGCTTTCGACTTCTGTCTCAAGGGCCTTGTAAGATATTCCTTATAAGGAAATGCAGTGAATAAAGTTGCTTCCATTTCAATATAGCCATAGTTTTTCTTTCATGAACTTTGTGTTTGGTCCTATAGTAGATGCCATTTACTTGTTCATGTAATATCAACATATTTGTTAGAGGCTGGCAGTATGTCAGACAGACACNAAGGGCCTTGTAAGATATTCCTTATAAGGAAATGCAGTGAATAAAGTTGCTTCCATTTCAATATAGCCATAGTTTTTCTTTCATGAACTTTGTGTTTGGTCCTATAGTAGATGCCATTTACTTGTTCATGTAATATCAACATATTTGTTAGAGGCTGGCAGTATGTCAGACAGACACAATACTCAACAGCAGGGAGGGAGAGCAAATACCAAATGCTCTTTCTTCAAGTTGTTTAGAACCGTGTGGGAGACACAGCCTCATCACTATTTTGAAGCAAATAAAGATTATTTTAATCACATGAAGCCATGAAGCTCATGTTAGAAGTATCTCTAGAAAGGGACTATATCTCTCACTTTAGTTATTATTCCCCATTGTGAACATACTCAAAATGTCTCTCCCCACAAAAGCCAAATTAAAAAGACCTAGAGATAGACATAGAGGGAGAGGAAAGGAATGGGAAGAAGAAAATAAAATTGACACAAAAATAGACAAAAATATATATGCTATGGAGCTGCATGTATATTGATAAACTGTAAAGTTTGAGAAAGAACTAGAAAGTCTAGAACACTTTTATATTTCAAACCTTTGCAATATTTTTAAGTTCATTTTCTCCACCTTTACTTTTCTGTTTCAAATAGGTAGCTCCTAATTCTAGCTATTATTTTCTCTAGAAAATCTCTCGAATTCAGTATCTTTCTCCTTTTCCATCCACAACAGTGTAACACTAGACCAACTCTGTACTCTTCTGTGGGCAATAAACCTTCAGGATCCACTGTGTTACATGTCCCTCTTCCCTCCCATGGGCCAGAAGAACTTGTCTGCCTTCTTTCACATTGCCGTCAGCTCTTCCATCTGCATTATATCCCCCCTGGGCTCTGCTTGGAGATGTGTGCCATTCCCTCATTTCTCCCTAGGCTGCTGTTTTTGAAACATCAACACAGTTCTTTTCGGGTTTCTTAAAAAATATCTTTGTTTTCTTATTTAAAGCCAAACAATCAAATTTTATGAAAGCAAACAGCAATAAACCATTAATTAACCATATTGCCAACTAGCAGTAATGTAGTTTTTAAACTCTAGGTGCCAGACTTTATGATAAGATGCTTGCATGTGCCATCCAGTTTAATCCTAGTAATGCCCCTATGAGATTATACTGTCTGAGATATTTGTGCTATCTCATTTTACACAGGAGAACCCCAAATCATTTAACTGTGGAAAATGATAAAACCAAAGTTACAGAACTGCAGGAAATCTTAAAAGAATGAGATTTTTCACTGATTTTTTTTACATTGTGTAAATTTAGGATTATATGTGGATTTGATACATTAAATATTACAATATGATTGTTGTTGTACCTATAGTACACCTCTATCATATCACATAATAATCATATTTTTGTGTGGTGGGAATAATTACAATCTAGTCTCTTAGCCAGCTTGAAGATTATAGAAAAATCTTGCTGTCTCTGTTCCCTTTACTGTGTGTTAGATATCTAGGACTTATTTTTCTGCCAGCTCTAAGTTTCTACCCTTAAACAATATCTCTGCTATTGCTGTTTAAGCTATTTATTTTATTCAGAATTAAATAGTGCTTGGTTTAGATTATTGTTTCAGGACTGACTCCTTATAGATGTCATTCCTGACAAAGTCAAAAGTCAAAAGACCATTTTTGCTCCTGGAAGAACTTATTCTGCCCCCTTGCAACATTTTCTATTTACCTGAATTCTCACACTAAAATCTCTTTCACTTTTCTCATCATTGTCACTGACTTCATTCATTCACATGTTTAACAAATCTGTTGTAGTCTACTAAGTTTCATACGTGCAGTGGCTATAAAATTGAACAAGACAGACACAGTTCTACATTCTAGTAGGAGGAAAAAAATGGTAATTAAACAATGCATAAATAATTCTAGATTTTCTTAGTGTTATGAAGGAAATAAACAGTGACCATTATAGGTAATCACAGATGACTTTCTTTAAATAGGGCGATGTTTTCTGAACAGATGACATTTTTGCCAGGGTATGAATGAATGATGAGAAGGAGCTAAAAATAAAATATTCTGAGGAAGTAGCTCTTCGTGTATAGGCAAGGATAAGTTCAAAGTCCTGAGGTAGAGAAAAGGAGAGACAGGGAAAAGGTAAGATCAGAGTGGTGAGTAAAGGAGATCCAGTATTTCCTAAAGGCACTGAAGAAAGAAGGATTTATTGAGATTACAATGAGAAGCCATTGGTGAACTTTAAGCAAAGGAGTGAAGTGATCAGATTAGTGGTTACACACAGACACACTATAATGTTAAGGCAACTGAAATTTTTAGGTGCCAAAGAGTGGGTGATTCAAATTCTCCAAAGCTCATATGAGTTTTATTTATATCCCAGAGGAAAGCTCCAAATTCTGTTCTTTGGTTTATTGCAAGAAACTTAATTTAAGAAAACCCTTGGCTATCGCTTTTCCTAAAATCAGACCACTTTTGTTTTTCTTTCTTGGTAATTTTTTTTTCTTCCACAGAGAGAAAGCAATGAGATTTAAACATTTCCATAAAAGGAAATTAGCGATCATGTTGATAGATCCCTGGATTCCTGTAAAAACTATGTTTTTCCTGCAGATTGAATCCAATAGTTTGATTGTAAGTCTTGTTAGGATTATACCTAATTTGCACACGAGGGAGAGGGGAAAATGTTGCTTTTCTATAGACTTTTGAGCCCCTGGGCCTTAAATACATTATATATAAAATGAGAGATTTTGTTCAAAATAGATCTCAGACATGACTATGGACATTGTGGGCTGGATAATTCTTAGTTGTGAAGGGCTGCCCTATATATTGCCATGTACTTGTCAGTATCCCTGTCTTCTACATGCTGTCCATGGGGTCACACAGAGTCGGACATGACTGAAGTGACTTAGCAGCAGCAGCAGCAGCATCCTCTGGACAATCAAGAATGTCTCCAGACAGTGCCAAATGTCCCCTGGGGTCTCAAACTCTCCTACAGTTGGAAACCACGGGTCTAAAAAACTCTTTAATTCTCTACTTGCACTTAAATTTTAAATGCATCAGAAGCTCCAGAAATAGAGCTACTGTTGNGCCATGTGCTTGTCAGTATCCCTGTCTTCTACGTATTACATGCAAGTAGCATCCTCTGGACAATCAAGAATGTCTCCAGACAGTGCCAAATGTCCCCTGGGATCTCAAACTCTCTTACAGTTGGAAACCACGGGTCTAAAAAACTCTTTAATTCTGTACTTGCACTTAAATTTTAAATGCATCAGAAGCTCCAGAAATAGTCAGAGCTACTGTTACACTTTTGATATTATGTTATTTATGAAGACATTTTCTGCTGAGAAATGCTAAGCTGTTTTCCCTCTTCACTGTCTTTATCACCATGACACCAAATTACTGCTCAAAAGTGACTCTTAGCACAAAAATCAGTCTGCTAAAGCCACAGTGGATATCCCTGTCTCTAAAGCTGGTATATAATGAATCAAAAGTTGCTTGTTTTCCAGGTATATACATTGTATCTGTCTTTTTAAGGACTAGTAGTTCCATAAAAAAAGAAGAAAGGATTGTGCATTTGAGTATGCTAGAAGTAAAAGACGATAATGAATTAGATTAGGACAGTAACAGGAGCATTAGAAACAAATGCACTGATTTAAGATATGATTTATGTGTACAGTTAAGCTGACACAATGTGGTCATGGATCTAAATGGTCAGTGAAGGAAGAAAGGCATGCTATCAGATTTTTATGAGGAATTATCAAATTATTAAAAGCTTTTCTTTGCATTAGAAAAATATAAATACTTCCCTTCACTACTAGGAAGAAATTAATTTACAGATGACATTTTTGCCAGGGTATGAATGAATGATGAGAAGGAGCTAAAAATAAAATATTCTGAGGAAGTAGCTCTTCCTGTATAGGCAAGGATAAGTTCAAAGTCCTGAGGTAGAGAAAAGGAGAGACAGGGAAAAGGTAAGGTCAGAGTGGTGAGTAAAGGAGATCCAGTATTTCCTAAAGGCACTGAAGAAGAAGGGATTTATTGAGATTGCAATGAGAAGCCACTGGTGAACTTTAAGCAAGAGAGTGAAGTGATCAGATTAGTGGTTACACACAGACACGCTATAATGTCAAGGCAACTGAAATTTTTAGGTGCCAAAGAGTGGGTGATTCAAATTCTCCAAAGCTCATATGAGTTTTATTTATATCCCAGAGGAAAGCTCCAAATTCTGTTCTTTGGTAGAGTGAAGTGATCAGATTAGTGGTTACACACAGACACGCTATAATGTTAAGGCAACTGAAATTTTTAGGTGCCAAAGAGTGGGTGATTCAAATTCTCCAAAGCTCATATGAGTTTTATTTATATCCCAGAGGAAAGCTCCAAATTCTGTTCTTTGGTTTATTGCAAGAAACTTAATTTAAGAAAACCCTTGGCTATCGCTTTTCCTAAAATCAGACCACTTTTGTTTTTCTTTCTTGGTAATTTTTTTTTTTTTCTTCCACAGAGGGAAAGCAATGAGATTCAAACATTTCCATAAAAGGAAATTAGCGATCATGTTGATAAATTCCTGGATTCCTGTAAAAACTATGTTTTTCCTGCAGATTGAATCCAATAGTTTGTAAGTCTTGTTAGGATTATACCTAATTTGCACATGAGGGAGAGGGGAAAATGTTGCTTTTCTGTAGACTTTTGAGCCCCTGGGCCTTAGATACATTATATATAAAATGAGAGATTTGGTTCAAAATAGATCTCAAACATGACTATGGACATTGTAGGCTGGATAATTCTTAGTTGTGAAGGGCTGCCCTATATATTGCCATGTGCTTGTCAGTATCCCTGTCTTCTACGTATTACATGCAAGTAGCATCCTCTGGACAATCAAGAATGTCTCCAGACAGTGCCAAATGTCCCCTGGGATCTCAAACTCTCTTACAGTTGGAAACCACGGGTCTAAAAAACTCTTTAATTCTGTACTTGCACTTAAATTTTAAATGCATCAGAAGCTCCAGAAATAGTCAGAGCTACTGTTACACTTTTGATATTATGTTATTTATGAAGACATTTTCTGCTGAGAAATGCTAAGCTGTTTTCCCTCTTCACTGTCTTTATCACCATGACACCAAATTACTGCTCAAAAGTGACTCTTAGCACAAAAATCAGTCTGCTAAAGCCACAGTGGATATCCCTGTCTCTAAAGCTGGTATATAATGAATCAAAAGTTGCTTGTTTTTCAGGTATATACATTGTATCTGTCTTTTTAAGGACTAGTAGTTCCATAAAAAAAGAAGAAAGGATTGTGCATTTGAGTATGCTAGAAGCAAAAGACGATAATGAATTAGATTAGGGCAGTAACAGGAGCATTAGAAACAAATGCACTGATTTAAGATATGATTTATGTGTACAGTTAAGCTGACACAACGTGGTCATGGATCTAAATGGTCAGTGAAGGAAGAAAGGCATGCTATCAGATTTTTATGAGTAATTATCAAATTATTAAAAGCTTTTCTTTGCATTAGAAAAATATAAATACTTCCCTTCACTACTAGGAAGAAATTAATTGTTCTTGAATCTAATGAACTGGACTGTGGTTTAATGAGCTCTCAATATATAGAGAAAAATAGAGTATGAGGTTTGCCATGAAGGAATAGGAACTAAGAATTTCCATGAGACATGCAGAGAAATAAAGAGGTTTCAACCTTTTTATTTTCTGAGGTCAGGAGAAAGATGAAATAGGTAGAGTATTAAAAAGGCACTGTGAGTTTGGGATCTGATTACAATGCTGGGCTGGAAGAAGCACAAGCTGGAATCAAGATTGCTGGGAGAAATGTCAATAACCTGAGATATGCAGATGGTACCACCCTTATGGCAGAAAGTGAAGAGGAACTAAAAAGCCTCTTGATGAAAGTGAAAGAGGAGAGTGAAAAAGTTGGCTTCAATCTCAACATTCAGAAAACGAAGATCATGGCATCTGGTCCCATCACTTCATGGGAAATAGATGGGGAAACAGTGTCAGACTTTATTTTGGGGGGCTCCAAAATCACTGCAGATGGTAACTGCAGCCATGAAATTAGACACATTCTTCTTGGAAGGAAAGTTATGACCAACCTAGATAGCATATTGAAAAGCAGAGACATTACTTTGCCAACAAAGGTCCATCTAGTCAAGGCTATGGTTTTTCCTGTGGTCATGTATGGATGNNNTGAAGAAAGCTGAGCACCGAAGAATTGATGCTTTTGAACTGTGGTGTTGGAGAAGACTCTTGAGAGTCCAGTCCATTCTGAAGGAGATCAGCCCTGGGTGTTCTTTGGAAGGAATGATGCTAAAACTGAAACTCCAGTACTTTGGCCACCTCATGCGAAGAGTTGACTCATTGGAAAAGACTGATGCTGGGAGGGATTGGGGGCAGGAGGAGAAGGGGACAACAGAGGATGAGATGGCTGGATGGCATCGCCAACTCAATGGACGTGAGTTTGAGGGAACTCCGGGAGATAGTGATGGACAGGGAGGCCTGGCATGCTGCGATTCATGGGGCTGCAACGTCGGACATGACTGAGTGACTGAACTGAACTGAACAAAATGGTTTCCCTAAAACAGGGCACTTTGGCTTAAAAGTGAAGAACTGTGCATAGATGAGGTACAAGGAGCTTTGTTCAAGTGCCCCAGGAACTTGTGGAGCCAAGTCCTTTTCTTCCATGTTTTCCTTTTATTAATTTATGATTTTTAAGTGGACTTAATTTTTTAGTGCCGTTTTAAGCTCACAGGAAATTTGAGAAGGCACAGAGTTAATAATTTACTTCCTTCCCCTTCACATGCAAAGGGTCCCTCATTATCAATATTCCCCACCAGAGTGGTACTTTGATAACAGTTGATGAATCTAATACATTGACATGTTATAATCACCTATAGTTTACATTAGGGTTTACTCTTGTGCATTCTATGGGTTTGGACAAATGTAAATGGCATGTATCCACCATTATAGTAATATACAGAGTAGTTTCACTGACCCAAAAACACTCTGTGAGGAAGCTTTCCTTCCAAATGTTTAATTGGAAAAATGAGGGGTTGGGATGACAAATTCTTCAGGAAGTTTTTGACTCCTGTTTGAGACCCGTCTTCACCTGCGCATCTGCTGCAGTGTCCCCAGGGCCTGAAGCAACTAAAGCCATCGCTAAGGCATAGACATGCCCTGGCAAAGCTCCCTGGTGAGGGCATCCTGGCCTACTTGCTCCCACCAGTCTCCCTATCGCTGTTGCAGCTGAGGGATTTACTTCAGTGCCTTTTCAGAAGGTTCTCTATCCTATTGAGAGCCTGCAGCAGCCTTTCTGCTTCTTTTTCTAGGATACATGCATCTACAGCAGTTCCTGGGTCAATAGTCCTAGCGTCAGGTCTGCTCTCAAGTGAAGTTAATCCCAGCACTAGAGGCTGCACGGGTCTTAGAGGAACAGAGGTGCAGGTGCGGAAAGGTGACCGGTGGGAGGAACAGGCCATGACCTGCCCCATGGGAGGTCCCAGCACGTACCTCAACCCTCCGGGGCCGGAGCTCAGTAGGAATCCATGTAGCTCATGTGTTCATGGTAGGACCATGGACATGGGCTTCAGGGATGGGCATGGGGCTCCTGCAGGTGCCCATCAGAGGGCTAGAAAGATGCCGTAATTTTTTTTTTTTCTTTAATTCAAGGTAATACATTTTCATGTAAATCACTCAGTTGTGTCCAATTCTTTGTGACCCCATGGACTGTAGCCCATTAGGTTCCTCTGTGCATGGAATTCTACAGGCAAGGATACTGGAGTGGATTGCCATTCCCTTCTCCAGGGGATATTTCTGACTCAGGGATGCAACTAGACTCTTCTGCACTGAGGGCAGATTGTTTATCATCTGAGACACCTGGGAAACCCCATAAAGTTAGAAAATCACAGTACATTTTACTTATGAAATAAAATATGATTACTTTATTGCAATATCAAAAACATTAGATGATATCATGGATGGTTATGTTAAGTAATAGTATATAAAATTAGAATGATATTTAATTTGTCTTGTTTTTCCAGTGCATAGAAAATTCAGCAGAGAGAAAACAGCAGAGAGAAAGTGTCATGCCAGCTTAAGTTTACCAGGATTTTTTTTCTTTCTTAAAATTTTATTTTACATTTTTATTGAGGTATAACTAACATTATATTAGTTTCAGATGTACAACACAGTGATTTAATATTTGTATACGTCACAAAATGTTTACCACAGTAAATCCAGTTCAAATCTGTTACCATACATTGCTATAAAATATATTTTCTTTTGATGAGGACTTTTAAGACCTAATCCCTTAGCAACTTTCAAATATACACAGTATTATTCACTGTAGTCACCATACTGTATATCACGTCCCCATTACTTACTTATTTTTAACAGATAATTTGTAATTTTTGATCCCCTTCCCCTATTTCTCCCAAACTCCAGTCCCTCATGCTGATGCCCTGTTTTCTGTATATGTGAGATTTTCTTTTTTAATTAAAAAATTATTTTATAGTCCATGTATAAGTGAGATCATATGGCATTTGTCTTCACTCTAACTTACTTTACTTACTTCAGGGTCTATTGATGTTGTTGCAAATGGCAAGATTTTATTTTTTTATGGGGCTGCACATATTTTTTTATGGGGCTGCACATGTTCCTTGTATATATAGTATACCATGCTTTTTTAAAGAGATGGGAATACCAGACCACCAGACCTGCCTCCTGAGAAGTCTATATGCAGATCAAGAAGCAACAGTTAGAACTGGACATGGAACACAGGCTGGTTCCAAATGGGGAAAGGAGTGTGTCAAAGCTGTATATTGTCACCCTGCTTATTTAAATTATATGCAGAGTACATTATTTGAAATGCTGAGCTGGATGACGCACAAGCTGGAATCAAGATTGCCAGGAGAAACATCAATAACCTCAGATATTCAGATGACACCATCTCATGGCAGAAAGTAAAGAAGAACTAAAGAGCCTCTTGATGAAAGTGAAAGAGGGGAGTGAAAAAGTTGGCTTAAAGCTCAACTTTCAGAAAAATAACTATATGGCATCTGGTCCATCACTTCGTGGCAAATAGATAGGGAAACAATAGAAACAGTGAGAGATTTTTTTTTGGGGGGGGGAAGGGGCTCCAAAATCACTGCAGATGGTGACTGCAGCCATTAAATTAAAAGAAACTTCCTTGGAGAAAAGTTATGACCAACCTAGACAGCATATTAAAAAGCAGAGACACTACTTTGCCAACAAAGGTCCGTCTAGTCAAGGCTATGGTTTTTCCTGTGGTCATGTATGGATGTGAGAGTTGAACCATAAAGAAAGCTGAGTACTGAAGAATTGATACTTTTTAACTGTGGTGTTGGAGAAGACTCTTGAGAGTCCCTTGGACTGCAAGGAGATCCAACCAGTCCATCCTAAAGGAAATCAGTCCTGAATATGCTTTGGGAGGATTGATGTTGAAGCTGAAACTATGATACTTTGGCCACATGATGCAAAGAACTGACTCATTTGAAAAGACCCTGATGCTGGGAAAGATTGAAGGCAGGAGGAGAAGGGGATGATGGAGGAAGAGATGGTTGGATGGCATCACCGATTCGATAGACATGAGTTTGAGTAAGCCTCGGGAGTTGGTGACGCACAGGGAAGCCTGGCATGCTGTAGTCCATGGGGTTTCAAAAAATCGAACAAGACTGAGTGATTGGACTCAACTGTACTGATGCTTTCTTTATCCATCCATCAGTGGATTCTGAAGTCATTAACTTTTCTTGGCTAATATAAATAATGGTGCAGTGGACATGATGATGCATATATCTTTTTGAGTTAATGTTTTTATTTTCTTTGAGCAGATACCCAGAGGAGGACTTGCTGCCACATACAGTAGTTCTATTTTTAGCTTTTATGAGGAACTGCCATACTGTTTTCCATAGTGGCTGCACCAATTTACATTTCCACCAACAGTGCACAAGGGTTCCCTTTTCTCTACAACCTCACTCATACATTTTTTTTCTTTTCATTTAAATAATAACCATTCAAACAGGTGTGAAGTGATATCTCACTGTGGTTTTGATTTGCATATCCCTGAGGATTAGTGATGCTGAACGTTCTTCTTTGAACTTGTTGACTTTGTATGTGTCTTCTTTGATAAATATCTGTTCAATCTGTCTACCCATTTAGATTGTCTCTTCTTTTGCTATTGATTTGTATGAGTTCTTTCAATATTTAAATATTAACCCCTTGTCAAATATATGATTTGCACATTTTTTTCCCATTAAGTAAGTTGCCTTTCCATTTTGTTGTTGTGGTGGTTTTGTTTATTTTTATTTTTTTGGTGTGCACAAATTTGTTAATTTGTACTCCCATTTGCTGGTGCTTGCTCCTGTTGTTTTTGCTTTTGGAGTCAAATCCAAGAAATCATCACTGAAACTAATATCAAGGAGATTACTGCCTATGTTTTTTCTAGGAGTTTTATAGTTTCAGGTCTTACATTTAAGTTTTTTATCTATTTTGAGTTAAGCTTTGTGAATAGTGTGAGAGTTGTTCAGTTTCACTTTTTTATATGTAGCTATCCAGTTTTTCCAATACCGCTTACTAAAGAGACTGTCCTTTCCCCATTGTATGTTCTTGGCCCTTTTATCATAAGTTAATTGACTATATACGTGCAAATTTATTTCTTGACTCTATTATGTTCTGTTGATCAATGTCTGGTTTTATGCCAATACTATTCAGTTTTGATTGCTGTAGTTTTGTAATATAGTTTGAAATCAGGTAGAAAGATGACTGCAACTTTATTCTTCTTTCTCAAGATTGCTTTGGCTGTTTGAGGTCTTTAGTGGTTCCATTTAAATGTTGGTATTGTTTGTTCTACTTCTGTGAAAAATGCAATTGGAATTTTGATAGAGACTGCACCAAATCTATAGTTTGTTTAGGGTTTATGAACTTATTAACAATATTACTTTTTCTAACTCACAAATGCAAAATATCTTTACATTTATTTGTGTTTTTCCCAATTTCTTTATCAGTGTCTTATAGTTTTCAGCATACAAATCTTTCATTTCCTTTGGTAAGGTTATTTGTAACTGTTTTATTATTTTTAATGCAATTATAAATGAGATTGCTATTCATTTCTTTCTGATAGGCTTGTATTAGTGTGAAGATATGCCACAGATTTCTGTAAGTTGATTTTTATATCCTAGAACTTTACTGACTTTGTATTAGTTCTAACAGTTTTTGGTAAATCTTTAGGATTTTCTATAGGTACAGTCAATTGCAAATAGTGACAGCTTTACTTCCTTTCTGATGTGGATTTTTTTTCTTTTTCTTTCATAATTGATTTGGGTAGAATCTTTGATACTATGTTGGTTAAAAGTGGTGACAGCAGACATCCTATCTGTTTCTAATCTCAGATTTCAGCTTTTTTCCCACTGAATGCAATATTAGCTGTGTGTGTGATTTATAGCCTTTACTACATTGGGGTACATTGAGATACATGCCCACTTTGTTGAGAGATTTTGACATAAAAGGATGATGAATTTTGTCAAATGTTTCTTCTTTATGTGTTGTGATTATCACATGATATTTATCCTTTCTTTGGTTAATGCAGTGTTTTGCATTGATTGGTTTGTGGATATCGAGCCATCTTGGCATCCTTGGAATAAATCCCACTTGATCATGGTATATGACCTTTTTAATGTGTTGAATTCTGGGCTCCCTAAATCTGGATGTCTGTTTCCTTCCCCAAGATAGGGACGTTTTCAACCATTATTTCTTCAAATACATTTTCTGCTCTTTTTCTCTTTTCCTGCTGGAATCCCTCAATGTGAATGTTAGCATGCTTGATGTGAGCCCATAAATCTCTAAGCTATCTTCACTTTTTTTTTTCCTCAGATTGAATGAGTTCCACTACCCTGTTTTTTTAGTTCACTGATTTCTCTCTATTTACTCTGATTTTAAATACCTCTATTGTATTTTTCAGTTCAGTTTTTGTATTCTTCAGCTCTGAGAATTCTATTTGCTAGCTTCTTATATTTTTCTATTATTTTGTTGAAATTCTCACTGTGTTCATCCTTCTCCATGTTCACTGAACATCTTTATGATCATTACTTTAAACTCTTTATAAGGTAAATTGCTGATCTAACTTTATTAAGAATTTTCCTTCAGGTTTATCATATTCTTTTGCTTGGAACATATTCCTTTGTTTCCTCATTTTGCTTGACTCTCTGTATTGGTTTCTGTCTATTAGATGAAACAGCCATCTCTTCCAATCTGGAAGGAGTAGACTCATGTAGGAGATGAATCTTGGTGTTTAACCTCAGCCCAGCTCTTGGTCGTCTCTCAAAACCCTGTGACTGTCAAGCAACCTATTTTGAACACTTCCCAACAGTTGAGGATATATCAAGACCTATCAGTATTCCAAAGGGGAGGATCTCAGTCAGCTCCTACATTTAGCCTGATTGAAAGCCAGACCCTCAAGCAGCAGCTTTTAAAATATTCAGATTTGGACAGTCCTGTGGGACCACAATATAAGCCCTGCTGGCCACCAGAGCTAGACCATCTGTCCTGGGTATTAGTCTCAAAAGTTAAGGCTCCAGACAATTGTTTAAACTCCTTTCTGGGAGATGCTGGTGAGCTGTAGTAAGGCAGAAAGAGAGCGCAAAGATGGTTCCTGCCTTCCCAGACTGCTGGAAAGACCATGCACTGAGCCCTTAGATGTGTTTAATTAGAATTCTTCCCCCTCAGGCAGCTCCTATGATGACAGTCTTACAGGCCTATTTCTTCTTTTTTTTTTTTTTTTCACTTTTATTTTTACTTTATTTTACAATACTGTATTGGTTTTGCCATACATTGACATGAATCCTCCACGGGTGTATACGAGCTCCCAATCCTGAATCCCCTTCCCACATCGACTGAGCTCCTGAGTCTGTTGCCTCTTGCTATGCCCTGAGGGTGATGGTTGTTTAAGAACTCTTTCTGCATTGGTTACAATCCTGTGGGACCCATGAGTGCAAACTTTGCTGGACACCAGCGTCAGGAAATGTAGAGGTGTCCCCTAACAGCAGCTGTAAAAGTTGGGATGTCAGACAAATTTATAAGCTCCTCTCTTCGAGACAGCAGCAAGTGGCAGTGAGGCAGAGGGAGGAAGCAGAGATGGTGTCCACTGGCCTCTGTTTCTTGAAAACACTTCTAGATGTTTTCAAGATGTGTCTCTCTAGACGTGTGCCAAGCCAGAAGTCTGCCCCTGAGTCCAGAACTTTTGGATAAGCCAACAGATCTCTTTCTCAGCAATGCTAGGGCTGTCTTCCAGTCAGTTCTCTGTGCAATGTCCTGGGGATGGTAGTATATCAAGAACTGTCTCTCGAGTCTTAGAGTTCTGTGAAACCTAGGAATTCAAGACTTTCCTGCCTTCAGAGTGAAGTGATCAAGGGGTGACCCTAGATGGCAACTGCAAAAGCCCGGTCACCAGATGCAAATCCTAGGGCCCCAGCCGTTGAATGTAAAAAAAAAAAAAAATCCTTTGGGAGATAGTGGCTTGCTGGAGCATGGCAGAGGGAGAGAGTGAAGCTGGTGCCTGTCATTTGGAGGCTAAAGATGGCAGGAGGTGAGGGGGAAAATGTTAAGATTTTTTTTTTTTAAGTCACTGGCTTTTGCCAACCAGTCTCCATTTCTAGACAATATTACAGCAGGTCCCTTTAAGATTAGGAAATTAACCTCTTTTCCATAAAGTCTGAGTACTTTTCAAATGACTGCTTCTGTGCATACCCTGGGGTGAGTGAGTCCTTGCATGAGCCCTTTGAAAACCTTGTTTCAGTCTGTTACAGGCCTTTGGGTCTTGTGAACGCAAACCCTGTTAATTTTCAAGGCCAGATATGTTAGGGGCTTGTCTCTTGGGTGCATGTCTTAAAAGCTGGAGTGCCTGATGTGGATTATAAACCTTTCACTCCTCAGAGAGAGATTCTGGGTTTGTGAGTTTTCTTCTTATTGTGGGTCATCACACCAGGAATGGAATTTATGGCAAGATTATGTATTAGCTTCTCCTATCCATTTTCAAGTGACCTTATTCTGATTTGTCTGATGTGAAGGAGTTGCTCAGCTAGTTTTCAGAATTTTTTCCGGAGGAAGTTGTTTCATATGGGTTTGGTGTCTCCCCAGGAGGAAGTGAGTTCTGGCTCTTCGTACACTGCTGTCTTGAACTAGCTCCAAAATTTTTTTCCTAAATGAAAGTTGTTAGTGATTTGAACAAAGTAAATGTTATTTTGACCAAGTATTTCTAATAGTTCTTGAGACAGATATTAATGGAAAAATAAGTGGGTCTAAATCCATGATTCTGCTGCTTGTGAGTTTGGTAAGCCCTAAATAAAGAAATTTTCTTTCAAAAAGATTTTATTTATAACCCAGAACAGGAGGCTTACTTTATAGCTTGGCTTTTAAGTATTATATAATTTATCTGGTTTACTTGACATGTAGGGAGTCATTGAAAAGTACTCAAAGCACTTTGAAAGTCAAAAGACATCTTCTAACCTTCATAATTTTTAAACTCTCAGCTATGTGGCTTTCCCACCTGTCAGTTCTGATAAAAGAATGGCCCTAATGAGATGGATGAAACTGGAACCTATGTTCGATACAGGATACAGGATGCTTGGGGCTGGTGCACGGGGATGATCCAGGGAGAGGATATGGGGTGGGAGGTGGGAGGGGGATTCAGGATTGGGAGCTCGTATACACCCGTGGTGGATTCATGTCAATGTATGGCAAAACCAATACAGTATTGTAAACTAAAATAAAGTAAAAATAAAATAAAAAAAAAAAGAATGGCCCTGACTTAGTATATCTTTATGTTAGTTTGCATCTTTCTGTTCAAATTCTTGCTCTAAGTTGTTTCAAGTCTGCATTTACCAAGTTAAACCAGCAGAGATTTCTATCCTTACTGACTTCTGTCTTAACTACTCCAGCTTCTTTAGTTCTGGTGGTTTATGGGGTAACATATTTATGAACACTTTTACTAGTTGCTGTGTCTTGTGGATGATGATGACAAAATAACTCACAATTTTTTTTTTCCATAGCTGACACCAACAATGGGTACTTTTTTTTTTTTTTTGCTATTCACACTAAATGTGACTCCTAAACAGAATTTGTAATGTGAAGTGAAGTTGCTTATGAAAGTCTTCTACATGCTCCTCTTTGGATAGAATCCAATACACCAGGATTAATCATTAGACTTCCAGATCTCTACCCCAATTATGAAGCTGTCACCTTGGCATGCCTTTCCCTAGAAAGTGTCCTGTGAGTCAGAATTTCTGCTCTCTTCATTTCTACCAAAATTTACTTGATGAGTTTTCAGAGTTCTCAAGCCCACCTTTAAGGTTGCAATTCTCTGGAAGTATTCACAGGATTCCATAGCAGATTATGCCCATGGCTAAGATTTAGTATAGAAAAAAGACATGGAGTAAGAACAGCGAGAAGCTAAACACTAGGTAGAGTTCAGAAAGGCCATGCACAAGTTTTTCAAGTCCTCTCCCATTTGGGGTCTTTGTATAGGACGTGCTTTTCTCTGTCTGTAAATTATGGATATATTAGGAAAACTCTCCTGAGGGAAGGATTTATGGAGAGCTAGTTATGTAGGCAAGCTATGACAAACATAGACAGCATTTTATAAAGAGGGGACATCACTTTGCCGACAAAGGTCCATAACAGTCTACCCTGGTGGCTCAGAGGTTAAAGTGTCTGCCTTCAATGTGGAAGACCCAGGTTCGATCCCTGGGTTGGGAAGATCCCCTGGAGAAGGAAATGGCAATCCAGGTATTCTTGCCTGGAGAATCCCATGGATGGAGAAGCCTAGTAGGTTACAGTCCATGGGGTCACAAAGAGTCGGACACGACTGAGCAACTTCACCTTCACCTCATGGTCTTTCTAGTAGTTGTAAGAACGCAAGAGTTGTAACATAAAGAGGATTGAGCATTGAAGAATTGGTACTTCTGAATTTGAGAGTCCCTTGGACAGGACAGCACGGAAATCAAACCAGTCAATCCTAAAGGAAATCAATCCTGAATATTCATTGGAAGGACTGATGCTGAACTCCAATACTTTGGGCACCTGATGTGAAGGACCAACTCATTGGAAAGGACCTGGATAGCATCACTGACTCAATGGACATGAGTTTGAGCAAACTCCGGGAGATAGTGAAGGACTGGGAAGCCTGGCATGCTGCAGTCCATGGGGTCGCAAAGAGTCAGACACAACTTAGTGACTGAACAAGTCACCTAGGAATATCCTGTTACACAACCAGTCATGATAACAAAATTAAAGATGCCAACAATGAAACCTGGCAACCCTTGTCAGTCTTGTATAAGAGAATCTTGACAAGTTCATGTCACATGGTCTGTTGCCCACAGGTGTATACAACACTACTATCAATTATCAACATAATGAGTCTTCTGAGGGCCAAATTTCCAGGGGTTGTCCAAAGGTCAGTTGTGGCTCCAGAATCCCTTGGAGAAATGCAAGGAGTAAGCACCCAGTCCTGCTGTGCTGATCCTCCTCACAGTGCTCTCTTTGGAAGCAAGTGTTGTTTTCAAAAGATCTGGCAAACAAATTCATAATATGACAGTTATTCTTCAACACATTTGATAAAACTGGTCATTTTTACAGAAAAAATTTACATGTACATGGAAACACATGCATATGCACAAAACTTGGAATAAGCTCTTAGGATTCAAGTGGGAAAAATCTATTTGGGAGACGATCCTAGGAAATGAAGGCAGAGGAGTGCGGAGGTAAGAGAGCCAAAGGCAGGAAGCCAATAGGTGGTGCCTGATCAAGTCAGTTATCACCATCAGTTCAGTTCAGTTCAGTCACTCAGTCATGTCCAACTCTTTGCGACCCCATGAATCGCAGCATACCAGGTCTCCCTGTCCATCACCATCTCCCGGAGTTCACCCAAACTCACGTCCATCGAGTCAGTGATGCCATCCAGCCATCTCATCCTTGGTCATCCCCTTCTCCTCCTGCCCCCAATCCTTCCCAGCATCAGAGTCTTTTCCAATGACTCAACTCCTCGCGTGAGGTGGCCAAAGTACTGGAGTTTCAGCTTTAGCATCATTCCTTCCAAAGCAATCCCAGGGTTGATCTCCTTCAGAATGGACTGGTTGGATCTCCTTGCAGTCCA
This sequence comes from Cephalophus harveyi, assembly GCA_006410635.1. Lineage (NCBI taxonomy): Eukaryota > Metazoa > Chordata > Mammalia > Artiodactyla > Bovidae > Cephalophus > Cephalophus harveyi. The sequence continues at coordinate 50,317 of SJYT01084852.1, read as the reverse complement.
AGGGACTCTCAAGAGTCTTCTCCAACACCACAGTTCAAAAGCATAAATTCTTTGGCACTCAGCTTTCTTCTCAGTTCAACTCTCACATCCATACATGACCACAGGAAAAACCATAGCCTTGACTAGACGGACCTTTGTTGGCAAAGTAATGTCTCTGCTTTTGAATATGCTATCTAGGTTGGTCAGAACTTTTCTTCCAAGGAGTAAGCGTCTTCTAATTTCATGGCTGCAGTCACCATCTGCAGTGATTTTGGAGCCCCCAAAAATAAAGTCTGACACTGTTTCCACTGTTTCCCCATCTATTTCCCATGAAGTGATGGGACCGGATGCCACGATCTTCATTTTCTGAATGTTATCACCATGGTCACTTGGAAATCAGTCCTTCTGGGGAAATCTGGAGATGGTATGCTACATTCCTTGAGTTATCCCAACCAGAAACAGAGGAATGGAAATATTTATTCACCAATCCCCTTCCATTATTTGTCAAGGGCTACTACTTCTAGGGTTTTTAACTTCACTTAACTTCTGGCTTGTTCTTTGTACAAGTCAAATGTGCACAGACAGCTAAAAGCAAACCTCAGATAAAGTTTCAGTTTTCAAGTAAGCAAACTGAGGTGTGTGTGTAAATGAATCCTAAGATGATATGAGCAGGGAACTTTAAATGTTGCTGTATACCCATACACACAAAACATTTTAAGGTGCATGATATCAGATGGTTTATGTTGTTGTAAATCATAACTACAGATCCCTGGACATTAGAGATTAAATATTCTAAGGTGTGGCCAAATGTGATTGCACTTAAAATTAAAGCTTTAGGAAAAAACAATGTTTGCTATCAATGAGTAGGTTCTTAGTGGTGGACTATCATACATCAAATTTGAAAATCAGGGAATCCCTTAGGAACAAATGAAATTGCCTACTACCCTTTGCATCATATATTGTAAGCTACTGTGTTTACAGAAATTATGTGAAATCAGCATTGTCTCCTTTCATCTCCTCAGTAAGAGTATCTTCATTTTAAAGATAGCTGTTCAGAGGCAGCACTATTTGTTTTAGCTCTTAACTGAAAATGATCCAAATGATCATAAATAGTAGAAGAGATAAATACATAATTGTATATTTACACAGTGACATATAGTATTATTGAGAGAGACCATTCTGCAATTAAATAGAATAATATGAAATTTCAAACGTGATTTTGAGTTCAGATATAGTTCAGTTCAGTTCAGTTGCTCAGTTGTGTCCGACTCTTTGCGACCCCATGGATCACAGCACACCAGGCCTCCCTGTTCATCACCAGATATAGTACATAACATTTTATCCCACTTATATAAAAAGTAAATGAAACAATAATAACCTATCATTGGAGAGCAAGATAGTGCTTATGCTAAGGGCAGTGACTAAAATAGATATGACAGTGACTGTTGAGGTTTTGGTAATACTATTTCTTGATCTGGGTGTTTATAAAAATGTATCAAGCTGCATATTTATCATTTCTTCACTTTTCTTTTTGCATATTACACTTCAATAAAAACACTTAAAGCAATAAGTCAAGGAGTTAGACTTTGTTCGGATACTAACTCTAGAAAGACTTGGCACAGACTGCACTTTAGGAAATAAAGAAATTTAATGAGAATTTTGAAATTTAGAACTCACTAGGAAACATTGTGGGCGTAAGTGTGTTGGGATTTCCCACTGCTGCTGCTGCTGCTGTCACCTCAGCCGTGTCCGACTCTGTGCGACCCCATGGACTGCAGCCCACCAGGCTCCTCCGTCCATGGGGTTTTCCAGGCAAGAGTACTGGAGTGGGGTGCCATTGCCTTCTCCAGGATTTCCCACTACCCTCTCTTAATTATCACCTTGGCTTGGCTCGATGTGAACGACGAAAAAAAGGGGGATGAGTTGGTTCTTCATTTTCTCTCCTAGTTTACCTACTCCTCCTTGTCTTTACTACCGTTTTTACTCTACAAGGAAAATGGTGTGGAACCAGAAGTGAGATGCAAATTCATGTGTGTACGTGGACGTTCTGAAGGATAGAATTTGTGGCTGATATGTGATTCTACACATTTTATAATGAATTAACATGCAATTGGGTACCAAATACTTCAGGAATAACCAAGTTCTATAGTGTGCTCCCATTCAGTTTAAAATGAGATGTACAGGAGCCATGTTGCTTGATGGTTAGCTGTGTGTACTCTGGAACCCACTGCCTGAATATGTCTCAGCTCAGTGATCCTTGAATTCTCATTTCTCCATCTATAGAGTCAGATTAATTATAGTATTTCAGTATTGTTGTGAGATTAAATAAAGTAAAGACTATGGAGTTCATATACAATTTCAGGGTAAATGTTCAATAAATATAATTTTTATTATTTTTCAATACTGGTGGTACTTAATAAAAACAATATTGAATATGGAGCCAGCAGTTTAAGGCTTCCTTTTCTGGTCCATTACTTTCTAGCAGTGTGAAACTGTATTTAACTACATGTACTCTCACATTATTCTTCTGCAAAATGCTGAAAATATACCTAAATGAGATAAAGTATGTGAAAGAATGTAGCTCAAACAAGGTCACATGGTAGGTCTGTATTTTATATTATAACTGCAAGTTTAACTTGATTAATGAGGAATTTAATCAGTATTAGTTCTGTGAACAAATATTTTTATTGCATAATATAAATTTTAAAGAACTATTCAGATTAATTTTGACTATTGTTTTATTATGTATGTTTGAACAGGGTGGCGGGGGGGGAACTTATTTCATTGATATGGACAGGTAAGATAAGCATGGCAGTTATACCTAAGGAGCATGTCCTCTGAAAATATGAGTCATAGTAATGAAAATGCTATAAAAATCTAAAGACTTATGGTTAATAAACATTTTCTTTGTCACACAGCAAGGTCAAAATAAGGTTCTAAAAGTAGAGTAAAAAGTATATGGTAGAGATTTCAGAGGCTCTGCTGTTGCTGTAGCTGCACTTCGGAGGTTTTAGTTAGAATGACACTAGCGTGTTTTTGTCTGTCTAGACCATCTACCTCTGGCCAGCACTCTGGCCATGTGTGTCAATATTCAGAAGAAAGCAAGGGGTTTCTTGCAGGAAGGCTCGCCTTGGCTTGGGAGAGAGTGTCAAAAAGAATGAGTCACTCTCAGGATTGATTCCAGAAAATCTTTTGCCAAGCTGCATTTGCTAATGCAGTCATCTAAATCCCGGTGTCCACAGTGTCAACACAAGGCAAATTTGTCCTTGTCATTGCATGGTCAAAGGTCTCTCTTAAAAGAGAAAATTAATTAGACTACAGATTCATCCATAAAATGAAAGGAAAGGCAGCCTGGGCAAAGGGATCTGGAAAGGAAGACTCATTTTTATTAGGAAACTCTTCACGTTTAGCTCAAGTAGCACACATTTATGCTGAAGAGATAATAGTTTGTTATTATTTCCAATATTGCAGTTAGCCAAGGAACAAATAATATTTCATCATGATTGATTATATTTATATTTACTTTATGGCAACATCTCCAAATTTGGTGATCTTAAGTTTTTAAGTAAAACAAAAGTTGAACCATTTAGACTCTGGAAGATCTCAAAAAATAAATAGTTGCTGCCTAAAGTCCAAGGGAAACTAAACCAGGAAATGATTGTCTTACTTTTATTTTAATGATCGTAATGGAAATATATGTTATACATTTTAAAATGGTTGGCCATTGATAAGTACTTAACTTTTATATGCTTTTACTATCTTACAGCAAGAAGAAAGTTTTTTAGAATACCTAACATGAAGCCTTTTTTTAAACCTAAAAACTATTTCACCCCTATTCCTGACTGTTGAGCAGTATGACGATAAAATGTCATAAAAACACATTTTGTAAAAGTGAGACTAGAGTAGCTAAAAAGTTTTCATTCACTTTATTAATGGGGAAAATAGCCCTTGAGGTTGGACACTGTAGAAGTTGGACATCTGAAGACACAATTAGCATTAACTCCCACTGGGAAAATAATAAAGGTTGTGACATAATATACTGGAGGGAATATTAGATTTGACTTATGGAAAGTATTTTGCATTCTTTAATTCATGACATATAAAAAGAACAAGAGAAATTGGGTGTCACATGCTTCATAGGTATCATTCCCCTAAATGGGTCATAGAAAAGTGATGATTGTGTTTTCTCTATAGTAATAAGCGCTAAATATGAATGCTGTAATTAGAAAAATAAGAAAAATTTAATATCTTTTGTGTCAAAAGTGTTTTGAGCAAGTGATGATTAAATCACATAATAAATTCTATGTGTCAGGGACAAAGAAAAATAAATAGATCTTTACTTACAAAAATACTTAACACTCCTCACCTCACCAACAGGGCTCTCAGAATTGCATGTGATAAAGAATAAAGATCACAAAAGAATATTGGCAGAATGGAGTCAGCTTGATGAATGCAAAATGGTTCTGTGGACACATCAAAAAGACATTTTAAAAACTTTGAGAAACAAATTAATCTGTATAATTTGATGTTCTTTATTTCCCTCTTACTAGACTTAAGTTTCTTTATTATTCTTTATTATCCTTTCTTTATAGCCAGCATTTTTAGTGTTTGCAAAGAAAGCATTTAGTTTTTATTTACTTAATAAAGGCTCAGTAAGCAAGTTGAGCATTAAGTCTTTCTTGAAAGAAATGTTTGGCAAGGAAAAAGGGCAATGTTCTAAAATGAATTAATTCAAATAGGATGGAGAAATTGTGGATGGAATAAAGTTAAATAAAAGTGTTGAAAACTTATTTCATTTATAATTTCTTAGAATCCACTATGCTCTAAGAACTGTGTAAGGCACAGAGGAAAATACAAATAAAATACAAGAGTTTACTGTCAATGAGTTTTGAACATCATTGGGAAGACAAACTAGTACTATACAACTTGTTTTCATGAAGAGCAGATTTAGTATTATCATGATTAATTAATCATATTTTTATCTTCAACAATCTAAGATTACAGCTAAAGTTAAATTGGTGAACAGTGGTGAACCTGGGTGCCCCTTTGGTTGCTACCACTGTATCAGAAGGAACCACCACTAAAACAGCAGCCACACCACTTACTCAGTGGGTACCTAAATTGTCAGGCACTGTTTTAATTCTTTTATGTTCATTAGCCTGTTTGATTCATGAAACGACCCAATTGTGCTGTGGTAGTTATAACTATTACATTTATTTTCACAAATAAGAAACTCAGGAAATAGAGGTATTAAAGCACCTCTTCGAAGGTTCTGAGTGTAAGCAGCCTACTGCCTGAAAGACAAAGGCTGAAGTATATCAAGTTCCCACAGCAGTGAAAACTAGTTATTTTGAAGACAAATGAGAATGGAAACAAAACCTTCCAAAACCTGTGGGATGCAGCAAAAGCAGTTCTAATTGAGAAGTTCATAGTTATACAAGACTACCTCGAGAAACAAGAAAAATCTCTGATAAAGCTTTTAAATGTACATTTAAGAAACTAGAGAAAAAGAACAAACACCCCAAAATAGAAGGGGGGAAATAATAAAGATTACAGTGGAAATAAGTGAAATAGATAACAATCAAAACATAAAACCATAGAATCAGTCAGTGAAACTAAGAGCTAGTTGTTTGAAAAGATTAACAAAGCTGATAAACTTTTAGCAAGACTCATTAAGAAAAAAAAAGGACTCAAAATCAGAAATAAAAGAGAATTTAAAGCTCTCTAATATCAGTTTCAGGAAAATTTTCTGGATCTGACTCCAGAGACAAGACAACAAAAGCAAAATAATCGAGGAGGACTTAAGCTAAAAGGTTGCAAAGCAAAGGAAACCCAAAACAAAAGGAAAGAAAATCTACTGAATGGGAAAAAATATTTGCAAATTACATGACTGATAAGGATTAATATCAAACAATATTCAGTTCAGTCACTCAGCCATGTCCAACTCTCTGCAACCCCATGGACAACATCTCACCAGGCTTCCCTGATCATCACCAACTCCTGGAGCTTGCTCAAACTCATATCCATTGAGTCGGTGATTCCATCCAACCATCTCATCCTCGGTCATCCCTTTCTCCTCCTGCCTTCAGTCTTTCCCAGCATCAAAGTCTTTTCCAAGGAGTCAGTTCTTTGCATCAGGTGGCCAAAGTATTGGAGTTTCAGCTTGAGCGTCAGTCCTTCCAATGAATATTCAGGACTGACTTCCTTTACGATTGACTGGTTGGGTCTCCTTGCAGTCTAAGGGACTTTCCAGAGTCTTCTCCACCACAGTTCAAAAGCATTGATTCTTTGGCATTCAGCTTGCTTTATAGTCCAAATTTCACATCCATACATGACTACAGGAAAAACCATAACTTTGACTAGATGGACCTTTGTTGACAAATTAATGTTGCTGCTTTTTATTATTTTATCTTTTATTGAAGGATAATTGCTAACAGAATTTTGCTGTTTTCTGTCAAACCTCAACATGAATCATCCATCAATATCAGTTCAGTCACTCAGTCATGTCTGACTCTTTGCGACCCCATGAATCACAGCACGCCAGGCCTCCCTGTCCATCACCAGCTCCCAGAGTTCACTCAGACTTGTGTACATCGAGTCGGTGACGCCATCCAGCCATCTCATCCTCTGTCGTCCCCTTCTCTTCCTGCACCCAATCCCTCCCAGCATCAGAGTCTTTTCCAATGAGTCAACTCTTCGCATGAGGTGGCCAAAGTACTGGAGTTTCAGCTTTAGCATCATTCCTTCCAAAGAAATCCCAGGGCTGATCTCTATCACTGTTTCCATTGTTTCCCCAACTATTTGCCATGAAGTGATGGGACTGGATGCCATGATTGTCATTTTTTAAATGTTCAGTTTTAAGCCAGCTTTTTCACTCTCCTCTTTCACTTTAATCAAGAGGTTGTTTAGTTCATCTTCATTTTCTGCCATAAGTGTGGTGTCATCTGCGTTTCTGAGGTTATTGATATTTCTCCCAGCAATCTTGATTCCAGCTTGTGCTTCATCCAGCAAGGCATTTAGCATGATGTACTCTGCATGTAAGTTAAATAAGCAGGGTGACAATATACAGCCTTGGTACACTCCTTTCCCCATTTGGAACCAGTCTGTTGTTCCATGTCCAGTTCTAACTGTTGCTTCCTGACCTGCATACAGATTTCTCAAGAAGCAGGTCAGGTGGTCTGGTATTCCCATCTCTTGAAGAATTTTCCACATTTTGTTGTGATCCACACCGTCAAAGGCTTTGGTCTAATCAATAATGCAGAAGTAGATGTTTTTCTGGAATTCTCTTGGCTTTTTCAATGATGCAATGGATGTTGACAATTTGATCTCTGGTTCCTCTGCCTTTTCTGAAACCAGCTTGGACATCTGGAATTCCATCGTTCATGCATTGCTGAAGCCTGACTTGGAGAATTTTGAGCCTTATTTTGTGTACAGGGAGGCCTGGCGTGCTGTGATTCATGGGGTCGCAAAGAGTCGGACACGACAGCGACTGAACTGAACTGAAGATGTGTGCAGTTGTGAGGTAGTTTGAACATTCTTTGGCATTGCCTTTCTTTTTTTGTTGTGATCCACACCGTCAAAGGCTTTGGTCTAATCAATAATGCAGAAGTAGATGTTTTTCTGGAATTCTCTTGGCTTTTTCAATGATGCAATGGATGTTGACAATTTGATCTCTGGTTCCTCTGCCTTTTCTGAAACCAGCTTGGACATCTGGAATTCCATCGTTCATGCATTGCTGAAGCCTGACTTGGAGAATTTTGAGCCTTATTTTGTGTACAGGGAGGCCTGGCGTGCTGTGATTCATGGGGTCGCAAAGAGTCGGACACGACAGCGACTGAACTGAACTGAAGATGTGTGCAGTTGTGAGGTAGTTTGAACATTCTTTGGCATTGCCTTTCTTTGGGATTACAGTGAAAACTGATCTTTTCCAGTCCTGTAGTCCTGCTGAGTTTTCCAAATTTTCTGGCATGTTTAGTGTAGCACTTCAACAGCATCAACTTTTAGGACTTGAAATAGTTCAGCTGGAGTTCCATCACCTCCACTAGCTTTGTTCGTAGTGATGTTTCCCAAGGCCCACTTGACTTTGGACTCCAGGATGTCTGGCTCTAATGAATGATCACACTATTGTGGTTAATGGGTCATGAAGATCTTTTCTGTATAGTTCTTCTGGGTATTCTTTCCACCTCTTCTTAAGATCTTCTCCTTCTGTTAGGTTCATACCATTTTTGTTGTTTATGTGCCCATTTTTGCATGAAATGTTCCCTTTGTATCTCCAATTTTCTTTGAGATCTCTAGTGTTTCACTTTCTATTTTTTCCCTCTATTTCTTTGCACTGATCACTGAGGAAGGCTTTTTATCTCTCTTTGCTATTCTTTGGGACTCAGCATTCAAAGGGGTATATCTTTCCTTTTCTCTTTCACCTTTACTGTCTCTTCTTTTCCCAGACAAACATTTTGCCTTTTTGCATTTATTTTTCCTGGGAGTGGTTTTGATCCCTGCCTCCTGCCCAATGTCATGAACCTGAGTCCATTGTTCTTCAGGCACTCTGTCTGTCAGATCTAACTCCTTGAATCTGTCACTTGCACTGTATAATCTTAAGGGATTTGATTTAGGTCATACCTGAATGGACTAGTTGTTTTCACTACTTTCTTCAATTTAAGTCTGAATTTGAAAATAAGGAGTTCATATTCTGAGCCACAGTCAGGTCTCATCTTGTTTTGGCTGACTGTACAGAGTTTCTCCATCTATGGCTACAAAGAATATAATCAGTCTGATTTTGGTATTGACCATCTGGTGATGTCCATGTATAGAGTCTTCCCTTGTGTTGTTGGAAGAAGTTGTTTGCTATGATAAGTACATTCTCTTGGCAAAACTCTGTTAGCCTTTGCCCTGCTTCATTTTGTACTCCAAAGCCAAATTTGCATGTTGCTCCAGGTATCTCTTGACTTCCTACTTTGCATTCCAGTACCCTATAATGAAAAGGACATCTTTTTGGGGTGTTAGTTCTAGAATGTCTTGTAGGTCATCATAGAACCATTCAATTTCAGCTTTTACAGCATTACTGGTTGGAGCATAGACTTGTATTACTGTGATATTGAATGGATTGCCTTGGAAACGAACAGAGATCATTCTGTCCTTTTTGAGATTGCACCCAAGTGCTGCATTTCAGACTGATGTCAACTATTAGGGCTACTCCATTTTTTCTAAGGTATTCTTGCTATAATGGTCATCTGAATTAAATTCGCCCATTCCAGTCCATTTTAGTTTACTGATTTCAAAAATTTGATGTTCACTCTTGCCATCTCCTGTTGACTACTTCTAATTTACCTTGGCTCATGGACCTAACATTCCAGGTTCCTATGTAATATTGTTCTTTATAGCATCAGACTTTACTTCCATCACCAGTTTTGTCCACAGCTGGGCATTGTTCTCACTTTGGCTCCATCTCTTCATTCTTTCTGGACTTATTTCTCTACTCTTCTACAGTAGCATATTGGGCACCTACCAACTTGGGGAGTTCATCTTTCAGTGTCTTGTCTTTTTGCCTTTTCATACTGTTCATGGGGTTCTCAAGAATACTGAAGTGGTTTGCCATTCCTTCCCCAGTGAACCATGTTTTGTCAGAACTCTCTACCATGTTGCGTCCATCTTGGGTGGCCGTACACAACATGGCTCATAGTTTCATTGAGTTAGACGAGGCTGTGGTCCATGTGATCAGTTTGATTACTTTTCTGTGATTGTGATTTTCATTCTGTCTGCTCTCTGATGGATAAAAATGAGGCCTATGGAAGCTTCCTGTTGGGAAAGACTGACTATGGGGGAAACTGGGTTGTCGGAGTCCAGCTCCAGCAGCTAGGGATTTAACCTGAAGGGAGGGAGGGTGTTGGTGTGTAATGATGCAGTTTCTCAGTTTTCTTGGACTGTGCATTTATTTCAAGTTTAAGATTTTTTTTTATACTTTTACAAATGCATTAGGTCAGAGGTTTTACATTTTCAGTTCCCCCTCACCCAGATTTATTATCTCCATAAATCACTGTTGCCCTTCAAACAGAGTTTCTGCTTCAGCGATTCTCTCGGAATCAGTTTTACCCTCTATTATCTACTTCCTCATATGTGTCCTATAGTTAACTTGTGATTACATTGTAACTCATGCTACATTCTTCAGTTTATTTCTTATCTTTTTAAATCTTGTTTGCCCCTAACATCCTGAGCTCACTATCTCTTAAAAAGGCTTCTAGCTAATAGTATCTCTAAAATTCCTAACCTCTATAAGCCATAGTAAAATATGCTAATATTACAACATTCCTTAAGTCTTTAACATCTAACTTTTATTTCCAAGCCCTCAATTCAGTAAACTCCTTTGCCATAAACATTTTCCTCACAAATAGGCTTCAGATAGCAATCCCTCCCATGGCCTCAAGCTGCAGCCTATGTGCTCATCCTGTAACACTCTTTTGTAAAAGTCCTTAAACAAATGTCAATGATTAACTTTATGAATTATTCTCTGAGCACAGCTTCAAAAGACTTTGTGCCTTATCATGCTCCTCTCAAGAACAATAAGCACCTTAATATTCCTTTTCAGTCAACTCAGCCAAAGAGAGGAAAAAGCAAATCAGAATCACAAGGCCTAACTCCTTCATCCCGGGTCTGTACCTGTGGGACAAAGAGAGGGGTGGTAGGGGCCATCCCTCCATTTTGTCAGTAATGCCTAACGCTGCTCCCCTGACAATGGGTCTTGTTCTGATGGGTGGGGCCATGCTCAGTCAATCTTTAATCCAATTTTCTGTTGCTGGGCAGGGCTGTGTTCCCTCCTTTTTGTTTGACCTGAGACCAAACTATGGTGGAGGTAATGAAGATTGTGGCGACCTCTTTCAAAAGATCTCATGCATACACTGCCACAGTCAGTGCCCCTGACCCTGCAGCAGGCCACCACCAACCCATGTCTCTGCCAGAAATTCCTGGACACTCACAGGCAAGTCTGGATCAGTATCTTGTGGGGTCAGTGTTCCTTTCACCTAGGTCCTGGTGCACACAAGGTTTTGTTTATGCCCTCCAAGAGTCTGTTTCCCTAGTCCTGTGTAAGTTCTGTAATCAGATCCCACTGGCCTCCAAGATCAAATTCCCTAGGGTTTTCAGTCCCTTTGTTAGATCACCTGGTTGGGAAATCTGTTGTAAGTCCCATAACTTTCTTCATGCAATTAAATATCAAAAAACATACAATCCAATTTAAAAATGGTCAATGAACATTTTTCCAAAGAAAAATACACAAATATTCAAAAGGCAATGAAAAGTTGCTTAACATCACTAATCATTGCTGCTGCTGCTGCTGCTGCTAAGTCGCTTCAGTCATGTCCGACTCTGTGCGACCGCATAGATGGCAGCTCACCAAGCTCCCCCATCCCTGGGATTCTCCAGACAAGAACACTGGAGTGGGTTACCATTTCCTTCTCCAATGCATGAAAGTGAAAAGTGAAATTGAAGTTGCTCAGTTGTGTCCGATTCTTCATGACCCCATGGACTGCAGCCCACTAGCTCCTCCATCCGTGGGATTTTCCAGGCAAGAGTACTGGAGTGGGGTGCCATTGCCTTCTCCATCACTAGTCATTAGGGAACTGCAAATATAAACCACAATGAGATATCATCTTATACTTGTCAAAATAGTTATTATTAAAAAGAAAACAAAAAATCAAGTTTTGGTGAAGATTTGGAGAAAAGGTTACCATCATTCACTATTGGTGAAAATATAAATTGGTACAGCTATTATGTAAAAGTACAGTCATTTCTCAAAAAGTTAAAAAGCAGAACTACCACATGATTTGGCAGTTTCACTTCTAGACATTTATCTGAGGAAAATAAGTACACCAATCAAAAAGATATATTTATTCCAATGTGTAGCATTATTTACAATAGCCATAATGTTATTTCATTGTTAGTTGAGTGGATAGAAATATATATGGTGTAAAAACATTCCATACACAATGAAATTCTACTCAGCCAGAAATATGATGAAATTTTACCATTGCAACAAAAAAGAGAGACCTAGTGGCTATTATGCTAAGTGAAATAATTCATATCAAATGTGGCATGATTTCACTTTATGTAGTATCTAAAAGCAAAACAAACTAACAAAAATAGAAACAGATTCATGGATATAAGGAACAAACTAGTGGTTGCTGGAGAGAATCATGTGTGGGAGAGATCAATGAAATAGGTGAGGAAGGTTAAGAGGTACAAACAAAATTAAGAGGTACAAACTTTATCAACTTCCGTTATAAAAATAATGAGTGATGGGGATATAATGTTCAGCATAGGGAATCCAGGGGATAATATTGTTATAACTTTATATGGTGACAGATAGTAGCTAGACTTATCATGCTGATCATTGTGTAATGTACAAAAGATATCAAATAACTGTTATATACTTTAATGAAATAAGTCGATTATATTTCAGTATTTCTCTAATACCTTAGAAGTATTGGAGAAACTGAACAAATCCTAGAGGCCAAGTTTTCATCAGTTATATTCTTTGTACTGCTTGGTATCATGGTTTTCTCAAAGAGTGGAACATTCTATTTAATAAAGAGTTTAAATTGATGTTTGCCTCTCTTAGCAAAAGTGGATGTCTGAATTTGTTTATAGGCATGCAGTGATAGATTTAAATAAAATTTTTAACATTGTTTGTCTAGTGTTTTTTGAGGTATAGTTTTTACTGGACCATGGCCCCTTACCAGAAAGTCCTCCTTGTTTTATTGTGACTACCAAGAGCTGCAGTTACAAAGATCTCCCCAAGCTCTAAGAAATTGCAAAGTGAAAATCAACCTATATCTCTTTTTTGAAGATTTCCAAAACAGAAATTTTGCCTTTCTCTCCAATTTTCACTTTGAAAATCCTGTATGAAAATGTAAGAGTAGTAGGGAAGAGACTGGAATAAGGTTCTCTCAATTCACTGGTAAGTTTGGGGGAAAAAGACAACATTTCATCATGTGACATTTGATTTCTGAAAAAAATCGTAGCTAAAATTAGAAAATAAGTTGTTGAAATTGAGCTCTAGTATATGTTGTTCTTTGAAATACTCCCAACTTGACAAAATTATGCCAATAAAAGAATAATAAATATATTATTAATTTCTCAGCAGTTTAGGCTGTGCAGTTAGACAAAGTGATATTTCTAAAGCTTGCTTCATTACTATTAATAATTAGTTACTATTACTATTAATAATTACTATTGGCAACTATTGTAAAACTTAACTCCGGGAGATGGTGATGAACAGGGAGGCCTGGCGTGCTGCAATTCATGGGGTCTCAAAGAGTCGGACACGACTGAGAGACTGAACTGGACTGAACTGAATGCTCCATTGTGTATATGCACCACAGCTTTCTTATCCTTTTGTCCTCTGATGGACAGGTTGTTTCCATGCCCTGGCTATTATAAACAGTGCTGCAATGAACATTGCGGGTGCACGTGTCTCTTTCAATTCTGGTTTCCTCTGTGTGTATGCCCAGCAGTGGGATTGCTGGGTCATTTTGTGTATATGTACCACAGCTTTCTTATCCATTCATCTGCTGATGGACATCTAGGTTGTTTCCATGTCCTGGCTATTATAAACAGTGCTGCAATGAACATTGGGGTACATGTGTCTCTTTCAATTCTGGTTTCCTCTGTGTGTATGCCCAGCAGTGGGATTGCTGGGTCATAATGCAGTTCTATTTGTAGTTTTTTAAGGAATCTCCACTCTGTTCTCCATAGTGGCTGTACTAGTTTGCATTTCCAACAACAGTGTAAGATGGTTCCCTTTTCTCCACACCCTCTCCAGCATTTATTGCTTGTAGACTTTTGGATCACAGCCATCCTGATTGGCGTGAAATTGTACCTCATTGTGTTTTTTATTTGCATTTCTCTGATAATGAGTGACGTTGAGGATCTTTTCATGTGTTTGTTAGCCATCTGTGTGTCTTCTTTGGAGAAATGTCTATTTAGATCTTTGGCCCATTTTTTGCTTGGGTCATTTATTTTTTTGGACTTGAGATGCATAAGTTGCTTGTATATTTTTGAGATTAGTTGTTTGTCAGTTGCTTCATTTGCTATTGTTTTCTACAATTCAGAAGGTTCTCTTTTCCCCTTGCTTACAGTTTCCTTTGTTGTGCAGAAGCTGTTAATTTTAATTAGATCCCATTTGTTTATTTTTGCTTTTATTACCAGTATTCTGGGAGGTGGATCATAGAGGATCCTGCTGTGATTTATATCACAGAGTGTTTTGCCTATGTTCTCCTCTAGGAGTTTTATAATTTCTGGTCTTATGTTTAGATCTTTAATTCATTTTGAGTTTATTTTTGTGTGTGGTGTTAGAAAGTGATCTAGTTTCATTCTTTAACAAGTGGTTGACCAGTTTCCTCACCACCACTTGTTAAAGAGATTGTCTTTAATTCATTGTATATTCTTGCCTCCTTTGTCAAAGATAAGATGTCCATAGTTGTGTGGATTTATCTCAGGGCTTTCTAGTTTCTTCCATTGATCTATATTTCTGTTTTTGTGCCATTACCACACTGTCTTGACGATTGTGGCTTTGTAGTAGAGTCTGAAGTCAGGCAGGTTGATTCCTTCAGTTGCATTCTACTTTCTCAAGATGGCTTTGGCTATTTGAGGTTTTTGTATTTCAGTGCAAATCTTGAAATTATTTGTTCTAGTTCTGTGAAAAACACCACTGGTAACTTGATAGGTATTGCACTGAATCTGTAGATTGCTTTGGGTAGTACATTCATTTTCACAATATTGATTCTTCCAATCCATGAACATGGTATATTTCTCCATCTATTAGTGTCCTCTTTGATTTCTTTCATCAGTGTTTTATAATTTTCGATATATAGGTCTTTAGTTTCTTTAAGTAGGTATATTTNACTGAATCTGTAGATTGCTTTGGGTAGTATATTCATTTTCACAATATTGATTCTTCCAATCCATGAACATGGTATATTTCTCCATCTATTAGTGTCCTCTTTGATTTCTTTCATCAGTGTTTTATAATTTTCGATATATAGGTCTTTAGTTTCTTTAAGTAGGTATATTTTTAAGGATTTTATTTTTTTCATTGCAATGGTGAATGGAATTGTTTCCTTAATTTCCTTTCTACTTTCTCATTATTAGTGTATAGAAATGCAAGGGATATCTGTGTGTTGATTTTATATCCTGCAACTTTACTATATTCATTGATTAGCTATAGTAATTTTCTGGTGGAATTTTTAAGCTTTTCTGCATAGAGGATCATGTCATCTGCAAACAGTGAGAGTTTTACTTCTTCTTTTCCAGTTTGGATTCCTTTTATTTCTTTTTCTGCCCTGATTGCTGTGGCCAAAACATCCAGAACTATGTTGAATAGTAGTGTTGAAAATGAGCACCCTTGTCTTGTTCCTGAGTTTAGGGGAAATGCTTTCAACTTTTCACCATTGAGGATAATGTTTGCTGTGGGTTAGTCATATATAGCTTTTATTATGTTGAGGTATGTTCCTGCTTTCTGGAGAGATAATATCATAAATGGATGTTGAATTTTGTCAAAGGTTTTATCTGCATCTATTGAGATAATCATATGGCTTTTATTTTTCAATTTGTTGTGAAAGTGGGCACCCTTGTCTTGTTCCTGACTTTAGGGGAAATGCTTTCAGTTTTTCACCATTGAGGATAATGTTTGCTGTGGGTTTGTCATATATAGCTTTTATTATGTTGAGGTATGTTCCTTCTATTCCTGCTTTCTGGAGAGTATTTATCATAAATGGATGTTGAATTTTGTCAAAGGCTTTCTCTGCATCTATTGAGATAATCATATGGCTTTTATTTTTCAATTTGTTAATGTGGTGAATTACATTGATTGATTTGCAGATATTGAAGAATCCTTGCATCCCTGGGATAAAGCCCACTTGGTCATGGTGTATGATCTTTTTAATGTGTTGCTGGATTCTGATTGCTAGAATTTTGTTAAGGATTTTTGCATCTATGTTCATCCATGATATCGGCCTGTAGTTTTCTTTTCTTGTGGCATCTTTGTCAGGTTTGTATGCAAAAATTAAGTAGCATAGGCAAGAGCCCTCAGCACAGTGCCTGGCAAGTATGAACTGAAGCTGTAGTAGTTGGAATTGCAACTAATATTCAGAAAGTGTTGTTGTGCCAGACTGTGTTTAAAAACCTGCATGTATCTTATTTTAATCATTATGAAACATTGTGAAGTAGGTATTATATCCACCTTGTTTTGGGTTGGCCAGAAAGTTTGCTGAGGTTTTTAAGTAATAGCCTACTGGAAAGCCAAGTGAACTTTATGGCCAACTCAACAGATGAACCAACCAAAGCTTAAATAGAACTACATGACTTGTGCTAGGTCACATACCTTACAAGTGACAAGAGTTAGAATTTGAACCTCAAGTTCTTCCACCATCTCCACATATTTTCAGTAACCTCCTTCATAAGCACTTTTAAAAATTATTGTAATTCTTACTATTGCAATATTCCATCTTTGGTTTTCCCACTTGTCACACAGAATCACTGTTGGCTACGTCTGTCTTCCTCTCTAGATCATGAACCCCTGGAGTCTTCTCTTGCCTCTATTCCCATAGTCCTCTCCCATAGTCCCTAGTGCAGTGCCCATCCCCAAGCACATGGTCCATCTTGTTGAATGTGCACAGTCTTCCTAGCCTACCATCCTGCTTCAGTACCAGTCCTTCTCCACACAGCCTGGGTCCTGCACTCCCTTTCTGCACACTCTGCTCCCAGCTTGCACCCACAACCGTTCCACCTGCAGCAACACCTGGCCCAGTTGTAGCCCCATGTTCTAGGGCTCAGCCTCAACCTCTCACTGCTGCCCCACAGACTGACATGCCCCCTCACCCCAGCTCTGCTAATAGCCTCTGGCTCTATCCCTATCTTCTGCTCACCTGCCTGGAGCTTTCTGTGTGTCCTCAGCCCACTTCCATGGTAGAGGAGAAGAGATGTCCTTAATGCTGTGGGGAGTTCTCGTTCACCTTGCTGGTGCCTGGGCTAGTGCCTGTGGACAGGGTTACAATGCCAACCCGTAGGATGTGCCAGTTAAGAGGATTTTTCAACAGCTTTCATCTCAAGCCCAGTGAAGTGAACAGCCTACAAGTACTAGGGAAGCCAACTAGGAAAGATGCATTCAACTGACTCTAATCCTATTGATTGACATTTTATATTTCAGACTTAATGGCTACATAGCCTTTACACTTAAAATGAAATCTATCTCAGCAGCACTTATTGGGGTACCAGCTTCATGCACTGCGTGTGTAGGCCATTCGGATGACAGTGATTAAAAACACCTAGCCCTTGTTCTTGGGCGACTTTCATTCGCCTGGTCCATATTCAGATTGGTTCAAGTTCACTGTGGTGCTGGTTGTCTTATACATAATTATATTTTACTTATAGGTTTTTATTTTAAAAAATCCCTTGGAGACTCATACCATCTGCCTGGATTACCTTTCTAGCACTTCACTCAGTGCCATGAGCCTGAAGACAATTAATATAAGCTCTTTGATGATATGAACTTTCTGGAAGCTTTAGGCATTTTCTTTCAGTCATCCTAGCTGGTGTCTTAATGTGATAATAGGTTGGTTGATTTTTATGTGAGTCTTAATTACTCGTCAGATGTCCAACTTGAAATTCAATTCCAATTCCACCAACCATATGACCTTGGGCAGGTTGTTTAACCTTTATGAACCTCAGTTTCCTCATCTGTTAAAACAGAAATAATAAAACCAACCATGCAGGTTTGATGTGATAATTAAATTAAATATAATTCTAGCCAGAAGGTTAGATATCCCTAAAATTTTATTTGGTTAATTTTTTTCAACACGTACTGTGGTCTGGATTCTGTATTAGTCCCTGGGAATTCTAAGACAGTCCCTGCCCACCACCACTCCCTACCCTACCAGCTAAAATCCACTGGTGAACAGAGATCAAGGTAAGCAAGAAGTTATGATGCAGACAGATCTCTAAGAGAAGTTCTTCAGAGACAGAAGGGAATTAATATTTATGAAGCATTGACTATTTGAGTGTGAGGGACCCTCCAGAGAATCATTGTGGTGTGTTTGTATGCGGGTTTCTCATTTTGGACTTTGCCTTCTCTGTGGCTGGGTTCCTTGAATGTCTGACTTTCCTGCAACAAGTACAGAGAAGCCAATCTTGATTCTTCTTCCCTCCAGAGCAACCGCATCCCCAAGAACAGCAGGGAATGCTGATGACCACTTAACACATTCAGAAACCATCAGCTAAATCTGGGGCCAGATAAATATGCAGAGAAAGTCTCCCTGTTGACCATTCTCTTGAATGCTTTTCCCAGCCCTGCTGTCTCTTGCTGCCCAGTAACCCGTTGCTGTGGGAGACAAGTGTACTTAGTGTGACAAGTCACACTGCACCCTGAGCCTCCCCAATCCTATGTCAAGCTGACCCTAATGCACCATCAACTCCCAAGTTATGGAGGACAGGACACAATTATGTTGAAATGCATCACACATTTCTATGAGCTCTTCTTTTGCATAATGTTATTGCCTTCTCCACTCCTTGCAGGAGCCTGCAGAGGCATGGATCTTCCCAGGCTAATACCTCTATGGATGCCTGGGTTGATTCCTTTGTTGCTACCCCTATCTCCTGGGTGTCAGGTTCCAAACTCACCCCAATATCAGCCTAGATGGGCCCCTTTCTTGATGAGACAAGAGACACTTAAAGAATACAAATCACTGTGCTGCATTAGGCTTCCCAGCAGCGCTGGAGATGGAGGGAGAAGAGATAAGCAGAGGCCAGCTTTTAAGACTTTGGTTGTTAATATCAATAGATAGAATTCACATAAAAGGAGGCAAACAAGCTTAGCTCTCTGCAGTTTAGCCTGACTGTTTCAAATTGCAACAATTGGCAGCCTTTATATATCACATGCCCTTGTAATGGTTTGCTTACAGAGTTTATTAAGGATAATACAATAACTTATGAGGAGAGCTTACAAATAGCTGAGAAAAGAAGTGAAAGGCAAAAGAGAAGAGGAAAGATATATCCATCTGAATGCACAGTTCTAAACAATAGCAAGGAGAAATAGGAAAGCCATCCTAAGTGATTGATGCAATGAAATAAAGGAAAACAATAGAATGGGAAAGACTCGAGATCTCTTCAAGAAAATGAGAGATACCAAGAGAACGTTTCATGCAAAGGTTGGCACAATAAAGGACAGAAATGGTTTGGACCTAACAGAAGCAGAAGATATTAAGAAGAGGTGGCAAGAATACACAGAACTATACAAAAAAAGACTTTCATGTCCCAGATAACCACCATTGTGTGATAACTCACTTCAAGCTGGACATCCTGGAGTGCAAAGTCAAGTGGGCCTTAGAAAGGATCACTACAAAAAAAGCTAGTGAAGGTGATGGAATTCCAGCTGAGCTGTTTCAAATCCTAAAAGATGATGCCATGAAAGTGCTGTACTCAATACACCAGCAAATTTGGAAACCAGCAGTGGCCACAGGACTGAAAAAAGTCAGTTTTCATTCCAATCCTAAAGAAAGGTAATGCCAAAGAATGTTCAAACTAGAACACAATTGTGCTCATCTCACATGCTAGCAAAGTAATACTCAAAATTCTCCAAGCAAGGCTTCAACAGAATATGAACCATGAACTTCCAGATGTTCAAGCTGGATTTAGAAAAGGCAGAGGAACCAGAGATCAAATTGCCAATATCTGTTGGATCATAGAAAAAGCAAGAGAATTTCAGAAAGACATCTACTTCCGCTTCATTGACTATGCCAAAGCCTTTGACTGCGTGGATCACAACAAACTGTGGGAAATTCTTCAAGAGATGGGAACACCAGACCACCTTACCTG
Organism: Cephalophus harveyi; assembly: GCA_006410635.1. Taxonomy (NCBI): domain Eukaryota; kingdom Metazoa; phylum Chordata; class Mammalia; order Artiodactyla; family Bovidae; genus Cephalophus; species Cephalophus harveyi. The sequence goes on along the minus strand of SJYT01084852.1, from coordinate 30,478 downwards.
CCTCCTGAGAAACTTGTATGCAAGTCAAGAAGCAACAGTTAGAACCAGACATGGTACAACAGACTGGTTCCAACCTGGGAAAGGAATACATCAAGACTGTATATTTTCAGTCTGTTTATTTAACTTATATGCAGAGTACATCATGCAAAATGCCAGGCTGGGTGAAGCACAAACTGGAATCAAGATTGCCGGGAGAAATATCAATAACCTCAGATATGCAGATGACACCACCCTCATGGCAGAAAGCAAGAACTAAAGAGCCTCCTGATGAAAGTGAAAGAGAAGAGTGAAAAAGCTGGCTAAAAACTGAACATTCAAAACATGAAGATCATGGCATCTGATCCCATCACTTCATGGCAAATAGATGGGGAAACAGTGGAAACAGGGACAGACTTTATTTTCTGGGGCTCCAAAATCACTGCAGATGGTTACTGCAGCCATAAAACTAAAAGATGCTTGCTCTTTGGAAGAAAAGTTATGACCAAGCTAGATAGCATATTAAAAAGCAGAGACATTACTTTGCCAACCAAGGTCTGTATAGTCAAAGCTATGGTTTTTCTGGTGGTCATGTATGAGTGTAAGAGTTGGACAATAAAGAAAGCTGAGTGCCAAAGAACTGATGATTTTGAATTGCGGTGTTGGAGAAGACTCTTGAGAGTCCCTTAGACTTCAAGGAGAGCCAACTGGTCAGTTCTAAAGGAAATCAATCCAGAATATTCACTGGAAGGACTGAAGCTGAAGCTCCAATACTTTGGCCACCTGATGCCAACAACTGACTCATTGGAAAAGACCCTGATACTGGGAAAGATTGAAGGCAGGAGGAGAAGGGGGCGACAGAGAATGAGATGGTTGAATGACATCACTGACTCAATGGACATGAGTTTGAGCAAGCTCCAGGAGTTGGTGATGAACAGGGAAGCCTGGCATGCTGCAGTCCATGAGGTTTCAAGGAGTTGAACACAACTGAGCAACTGAACTAAACTACAAGTCAAGCACCTGATGTATGTTTGTTTCATTTAATGCTATGATATAAGCTCTTGGATTAGCCCCTTTACAGATTTAGGCATCTGAGGTTTAAAAAGTGTGATTCTTTTGTCCAAGTCACAGTTGGAGAGGCAGCATTCAAACCCAGGATGCCTACCATCAGATGACACACTCAACTCTTGCATGATATTGATGTTAGAGAAGCAGCCTAGGAGCATGATATGGTGATCAGGACCACTCAGCTCTGCCACTTACCACCTGCAGCCTCGAGCAGCTTAATTAAGTCCTCTATAAAATGGTGATGATAATATCTACCTCATATTGCAGTAGTAATAGACAAGGGTTTAATATACATAAAATATTTAGCACCATGGTTGGCACAGGGGCATCCCTGGTGTCTCAGCTGGTAAAGAATCTGCCTGCAATGCAGGAGACCTCGATTTGATCTCTGGCTTGGGAAGATCCCCTGGAGAAGTGAATTGCAACCCACTCCAGTATTCTTGTCTGGAGAATTTCACGGACAGAGAATCCTGGTAGGCTACAGTCCATGGGGTCACAAAGAATCTGACACAACTGAATGACTAACACTTTTACTTTTTGGCACAAAATAAGGATCCAATACATGTTAGTTATTTTTATAAACAGTAACTCTCTCCAAGTTAAGGGCTTAATCTCAGTCCTCTTTGAATCTAAAGCATAGTGCCAAGTACATAATAGAACTGGATTCAATATTACTGGAATAAATTTTTAAGAGATTAAGCATTATAGAAAAGGGCTATAATTAAACATTGTTTTTATGAGTGTCTCATTATTATAAAATGCTGTCATTTAGTTTAATTTGGTTTAAGATCTCTGAGTTAAAACAGCAAGAAAATTTGACCCAACAATTACACTCCTAAGTATGTACTCAAGAGAAATGAAAGCACGTGTCCACACAAAAACTTGTATGTGATTGTATATAGCAGTATTATGATGGTTGGAAAGGGGAAAACAACTCGAATGTTCATATCAAAGATTGAATGGATAAACAAAATGTGGTATAGCCATACAATGGAATATCACTCAGGCAGAAACAGGAATGAAGTGCCCTTAAGTGCTATAACAGGGATGAGCCTTGAAAACTGATGCTAAATCAAAGAACCAATCATTACAGACCACATCTTCTAAATCCCATTTATGTGACATGTCTAGGAAAGGCAAATCTATAGAGACAGAAAGTAGATTAACCATTACTTGGGACTAGGAGGATGAGGGTTTGGGTGATAACTGAAGGCGATAGGGTTTCTTTGGAGGGGGTGTAATTAAAATGTCTTAAAACTGACTGTGGTGATGGTGTCACAACCCTGTGAATATATGAAAAACTATTAAATACTACACTTTAAATGGGTGAATTGTATGTGAATTCTATTTCAATAGATAAAGCTGTTACCAAAGAAAAATCAATAATTAATGTCTCTACATCAGAAACTCAACACCACTGAGTTCCTCAGTCTTAACTAAGTTTCCTGTTCTGCCCATGCGTGGATTCAGGAAGCCTCAGCCTGCATCATATACATATACCCCACAATATACAATATACCTGCACAACGTATATCCTCACAAAGGAAGTCTTCTCTGGTGGCTCAGATGGTAAAGAATCTGCCTGCAATGCAAGAGACCTGGGTTCGATCCCTGGGTCAGGAAGATCCCCTGGAGAAGGGAATGGCTACCCACTCCAGTATTCTGGTCTGAAGAATTTCATGGACAGAAGAACCTGGAGGGCTACAATCTGTAGAGTTATAAAGAGTTGGACATGACTCAGTGACTAACACATGGAAGACCAAGGGGATGTGAAAAGACCAAATGCCTGTCATTATTTAAGGTGAAATGGGAAAAATTAACAATTATTTTAATATTCTGGTCCAGCTGTCCCTCAGACGCTTCTTTATTTTGTCTCCTGTACAGCTCTGTTGGGCAGGATGAAAAGCTGGTGACCTGGTCAAACCAATGCAGAAGTACGAAGTGTCAAATGAAGCTGCAGCCTGATCTTTCCAAATTAAATGCAAGCTCCAAAGCCAGAAATCAAGGGTAGAAAGTCTAAATATCAAGTCTATTAATCATTTGCAAGCTGCTTCCCTCCACGATTTTGTCTGAGAAACAAACAAAAGCCCAGTGGTCTGGCATACTCACTGCATCCTTCGTTTTAATGATGTTTCTCAAAACTTGAGCAAATTGCTGATGGAAAAGAGAGAAGTCAGGATCTAATTAAGCTGTCCCAGTTTAAAAAGTTGTAGAAAATTACCAACAGGATTGCAAACCTATAGGTATTTAAAAGTGTAAACAGAGGAAAAATGATGTTTGGAATTCATGAGAGTCACTAGGAAGGTTTGTAATTACAACTGAGACTGAAATGTAATTTTATCACTTGGAGATCTTGTTCTTTGCTCTACTTTTCACCAGTGATGCTCTATATAGATATACTCCTAAGGGAGAACCCTTAGGCAGAAGGCAAAAAAGAAAAATTACATTTTCCCTTTTCCTGAGAATTTTTATTACTGTTAATTCAAACTCAAATATTTATTTATTCAGGTAGTAGTATTGAGATTTACAGATGAAATGGTGCTTTCACTAAATAAGGAGTATTGACTTTTGTTGAGTGTCCTCAGCTACTCACAAGTTTCAGTTCATTTAATCCATTCAGCTACCTTAATGAGGCCAGTACTATTGATTATTACCTTTATTTTATTAAATTATATTTTCCAGATAAAGAAAGTAAGACAGAGAGAAGTAGTTTGTCCTGGATTGTGCACTTAGCATAAATGATAGAGCTGAGATTTAAACCCTGTTGGACTCTAGAGTTGTGTTTGTAATAATTTATTCTGTCTATCCAATAAACAGTCCTTAATTTTACTCTTGATGCTTCTACTCTGAAAAGTTGAACATGTGAGAACTTTGGTAAGAAATATTATTGTGTGCAATATCATTTTTTTTTTTTTTACTATGTGTTACCATTTTCCTTACTTAATACATAAGCGTTCTCTTGCTTAAGAATTTCCTTAAGCAAGAGAGTTCCAGAAACACATCTGCTGCTGTTGCTGCTGCTAAGTCACTTCAGTCATGTCCGACTCTGTGTGACCCCCATAGACAGCAGCCCACCAGGCTCCCCAGTCCCTGGGATTCTCCAGGCAAGAACACTGGAGTGGGTTGCCATTTCCTTCCCCAATGCATAAAANCAGATGTGTATAAGAGACAGGTTCAACTCTGTGCGACCCCATAGACGGCAGCCCACCAGGCTCCGCCGTCCCTGGGATTCTCCAGGCAAGAACACTGGAGTGGGTTGCCATTTCCTTCCCCAATGCATAAAAGTGAAAAGTGAAAGGGAAGTCACTCAGTCGTGTCTGACTCTTCGCGACCCCATGGACTGCAGCCTATCAGGCTCCTCAGTCCATGGGATTTTCTAGGCAAGAGTACTGGAGTGGGGTGCCATCGCCTTCTCCAATAAACACATCTATTTCTGCTTTATTGACTATGCCAAAGCCTTTGACTGTGTGGATCACAATAAACTGTGGAAAATTCTGAAAGAGATGGGAATACCAGACCACCTGACCTGCCTCTTGAGAAATCTGTATGCAGGTCAGGAAGCAACAGTTAGAACTGGACATGGAACAACAGACTGGTTTCAAATAGGAAAAGGAGTACATCAAGGCTGTATATTGTCACCCTGCTTATTAAAATTCTATGCAGAGTACATCATGAGAAACGCTGGGCTGGAAGAAGCAAAAGCTGGAATCAAGATTGCCGGGAGAAATATCAATAACCTCAGATATGCAGATGACACCACCCTTATGGCAGAAAGTGAAGAGGAACTCAAAAGCCTCTTGATGAAAGTGAAAGAGGAGAGTGAAAAAGTTGGCTTAAAGCTCAACATTCAGAAAACGAAGATCATGGCATCAGGTCCCATCACTTCATGGGAAATAGATGTGGAAACAGTGGAAACAGTGTCAGACTTTATTTTTGGGGGGCTCCAAAATCACTGCAGATGGTGACTGCAGCCATGAAATTAAAAGACGCTTACTCCTTGGAAGAAAATTTATGACCAACCTAGATAGCATATTCAAAAGCAGAGACATTGCTTTGCTGACTAAGGTCCGTCTAGTCAAGGCTATGATTTTTCCTGTGGTCATGTATGGATGTGAGAGTTGGACTGTGAAGAAGGCTGAGTGCCGAAGAATTGATGCTTTTGAACTGTGGCATTGGAGAAGGCTCTTGAGAGTCTCTTGGACTGCAAGGAGATCCAACCAGTCTATTCTGAAGGAGATCAGCCCTAGGATTTCTTTGGAAGGAATGATGCTAAAGCTGAAACTCCAGTACTTTGGCCACCTCATGCAAAGAGTTGACTCATTGGAAAAGACTCTGATGCTGGGAGGGATTGGGGGCAGGAGGAGAAGGGGACGACAGAGGATGACACGGCTGGATGGCATCATGGACTCGATAGACGTGAGTCTGAGTGAATGCCGAGAGTTGTTGATGGACAGGGAGGCCTGGTGTGCTGCAATTCATGGGGTCGCAAAGAGTGGGACACGACTGAGCAACTGAACTGAACTTAACTACTTAATACATGGGTATTGTGTAGCTTCTGGGTGCAAGGCGGTGTCCTTAGCTAGCCTCCAGGTGAGATATGCCTCAGGGACTCACCCATGTTATTCTGCTGGCCCACATGCCCTGCCCTTCCCTTCCTCTGCGTCACCTGCTCAACTTGTCATGTGCCAGGTTAAAACATCACTTCTCAAACAAGCTCTTTTTGACTTCCCCTTCACTCGCTCCTCTTTTATATATTCACTTATCTCTTACACTTTTCCTTTGTAACACTTTCCAAGTTTATTACCAAATGTGTTTTCCCAGCTAGAAGGCAAGTTCCCTGAAGGCAGAGTGGGTGTCTGGCTTGCTCACTACTGTTTCTTTTGTGATTGGCAGAGAACTTGCTGTGTTCATATTGAACAGCAAATGAATAAAGGAAGGGATGAGACATCGGCCGTGCCCTTGTGCTGCTTACATTTTGGCAGAGTCACATACAAGTGCATACCTACAAGGAAGGAGAGGGATGTAGAAGGAGAAGGAGCTCAGAGAAGGGACTTATCAAAGTTACGACATTTGATCTGGCTCTTGGAGGAGGGGCTGACATTTCAGATGAAGAAAAGCCAAGAACAAACCTCGGATCCCAGTGAGCACAACCTGCTGAGTAAATTGCTGTGGTGTATTATACTTATTTAGAAAATAAAGTAAGAAAAGAGTGAAACAGCAAATGTTGCTTTCCTTTCCCCTGAAATCATTTAGGTATAGACTGTCTTTGGGGACCTAAAAACAAATGGAATTGCTTAGCTTGAAAATAGCTATCTTCACATACTGATGAAAATTATAGAAGCCAAGATATAAAATATAATATGTGCCTTTGACCCAGATACCATCCCTCACTGAGAGAAAAAAGAGCCATGAATTTCTGAGAAGAAATGGGCTAGGTGTCTCCTTTGTTTTTCTGTCTCTCCATTTCCTATTCTCAGTGAGGAGCGTGAGATTGCAGAATTTCTCAGCCAAGTTGTGAACAGTCTCTTAAAAACAAGTCTGTCACTTTTTAAGCTCAAAATCAATAGAGGAAATCACACAAAGATCAATAGATTTGACTCCATAAAAATTAAAAACTAGTCTATATCAAAACTCACAAAACCTAAATGAAAGGCAATCTGTAAACAGAAAAATATTCACCACAACTATGACGGCAGATCAACTCTAGTCCAGTTCAACACACACCAACTGTTTGTTCCTATGTAACTAGAGCTATCAGCTGCAGGGCACTTCAGAGCTCAGACAGTGTTGGTTCTTACGGGGTTCTGCTGAGAGAAGGATGTACCGATGGACCACGCCCATGCACTGTTGAAAGAGCACAAGGAACTCTGGGAAAAGAGGATGTACACTTAACGCAGCCTGAAGAGGTTCATGGGAAGTTTCCTGAAGGGTGTCCTTGGATTGATGAAGGTAGAGGAGAACTTATGAGGGGGAGAGGTGCAGTGTATTTAAAGCAACGAGAAAGATGGATGAAGACAGAGGACTGTGAGACTAGTTGGTGTGTGTATATTGGGGGTGGTTACAAATTCTTCAGGGTTCTGCAATGAAGTAAAATGTTGAGAGTGATGGGGATGAGACTGGACAGATAAACAAGGACTACTTTTTAAATTAAAGTTTGTACTTTATCCTATAGCTGACAGAACACCATCGAAGCATATAACAAAGGCCAGGACAGGGTGATATTAAAAGTCAGTCTCACTAGTTAGGATTGCATAAAGTTCATGGCACAAGCGCTTTAAATTGGTAAGTGCAGTGAGGTGGGGATTTTGACGTGAGATTTGAGCACACTCTTAGTTTTAACTGCTGATTCACAGCCTCACCTTGCAGGAGCTGATATTTCCTGGAGCAGGCAACTAAATTATGCTTGCTTGGTCTCGGGATGGTTGATCATAGGCACAGGAAATTGTGCCTGATCCAAGAGTTGTTTAACATAGGAACAGGAAGTTGGGTTGGTTTCAGTACAGAAACCTACTCAATGGTGTCTTGCTTCAGCTCCCTACTCCCAACCCAACCCACCATCTTCATGATATTTTTGGGTGAATAAGTCTGACATTTTTTACAAATGCATTTGGGAAATGGGATTATTGTGACCCTGACATGGCCTGGTTTCATGAAACAAATGGGCTGTAGAATTAGACCAACAGCTATGGACAGAGAGTAAGGCTTCCTGCACTGTGGATGAGGTCGAGTTTCCATGGGCAGTGAGAGGGGTGCTGACCTCAAGATGAAGGGATTAAACTTGTACCTTGGGGAAACATAGTGGGATCCTTTGGGAATAATTTAGCTTTTTGTTCTTTTCCCATAGATCATCTGAGTCATTTTTGTTGTCCTAGTAAACATTTTCCTCTCCTTTATTGAGATAACTTTTGGACATCCCAACATGGAGCTTTGAAAGTGAGGTCTTAGGAATTAGAGGTTTGAGCAGTAAAAAGAAAGGCAGTCTTTGCAACATGACTCATCCACTGATGCCAGGATGGGAAGGTGGCATGAAGGTGAGAAAGGACTGGAGAACCAGAGATGGGAGAGGCAGGAAGTGTGCACCAGGTCCAAATAGCTGTCACACAGAGGCCAAGAACAAGCTCCTCCCCTTTCCCCAAATACATTAGAAGAAGGGTGAGCTTGAGAACGGCAAGCTGACACTTGTGTTGCCTTTGTATTACTAGTAAAAATATAAAAAATGTGAAAACCAAAATGAGACCTTTTCAAAAAAATTTATTCTAATTCTGCATATATTTTATGCAGTAAGGCAGAAAGAACTAGATTAAAATGAGCAAGAATAGCCTACAAGATCCTTAATTGATAAAGGATGAAGAACTCATTTAATTGGTGGCTGTCTTGAATAATATGCACTGGAAAGTGTATAATCTAAAGTAGCACACAAGTAAGAAAAATAACCAAGGAAATAAGAAGTAGTCAAGAAAAGTTCCATAAGTTAAATCATAGTTTGAAAGGGTAAAGTCATGTTAACACTCATTACCATATTTTAATTTCATGGTGATTAAAATTATAATGTAGCATGTATTACCACTTAATTGATCTGCCAACATCAAGTATTTGCGAGGATTTTTTTTGTTGTAGTTCTCCGAAGTCATAAACTATCTATTCTTTGCTGCATAATTTCGGAAGTAATTCCAAACCATAAATATTTCTCTTTATTAAAATTCTCAGGAAATTAGACTCAATAACAACTTATTTATATCTGCTCTGGCAAGAGGCCAGGACATTCGTTTTCTTATATTTTGAATTCTACAAAATTAAAGTGCTAAAGAATATTATCTATTAATCTTCTTGCTTCCTTTTATGACAGCTTTACAGTTTAATAGCAATGTTCAGATATCTAAGAGTGACTGGCTAAGCCGTGTCCCTTTAAAACTGGTTTTTTTTTCTCTGATAGAAAGTGTTTGCTTGGAGAGGATGCAAACACACCTCACTGCCAAGCCTTATACCTTTCCAGAACCTGGTCAGCTTGCCCAGCACAAAGCTGTCCCTTCCTGACGCTGATCTCCAGAGACCAGGCAATTTTCACCTAATTTGAGTACCCCTACCTCAAATGCAGCCCTTGGTGAGATGATGTCCTTGTGTTGGCCCATTGCTGCAGCCTGCCCTTGATCCCTCATGATGCAGCCACTTGTAGCTGCTTTTAGTTCATCCCGCATCAGCACATCTGTGCCAGGCCACCCCGGTTCTGGTGGAGTAAATGGGACACATATGTCACTTTGGAGCCTCATGAGTCTCTTCAGATAAAAATAGACCTGGAAAACTGCAAAACCTTCCAAAGACAATACTTTCCTAATGATTCCTGACTTTTTGGACACCCCACTGCCCTGATTAATGGTCATTCAGATTGACCACCTGGCATAGCTCACTGTCAAAATTAAATAGGACATTTTTCAAAAGTCAGATGCTGTCTTTTGTATGGTAAAATCCCGGTGTGCATGTATGTGTGTGTGTACGCTAATGATAGTTAGGTATGCAGGCTAATGACAGTTACAAACAGACTCAGTATCTGAGTCCTAAAATTAATTGGCCTCTACATGTGTGTTCTCCAGTACCATTATTCTTACGACTTATAAAAATCAGTCATTATAATTACTTCTCATAGTTAGTAAAATGGTTAGACTAAAGCTGGCCAAATATTTTAAGCTAGCTGGAAGTAGAGAAATGCTTTGTAGAGATCTTTGGCATGAACTATCCAGAGGTTAAGAAAAGAAGGGGAGGCAACAGAAACAGCCTGTTTTACATCGTTATAGGCTATGAGCAGAGAAATTCACTTTCAGTGCTGAGATTTAGCATGGGTTTGAATCACACCCCCTTATATCTTTTTAAATTTATTTTTCATCAAAAGATAATTGTTTTGCAATGTTGTGCTGGTTTCTGCCATACATCAACATAAATCAGCCATAGGTATACATATGTCCCCTCCCTTTGGAACCTCCCTCCCACCATATCCTACCACTCTAGGTTATCACAGTTAAATACCTAAATGTAACACCAGAAACTATAAAACTCTCAGAGGAAAACTTAAGCAGAATACTCTATGACATAAATCACAGCAGGATCCTCTATGACCCACCTCCTAGAGTAATGGAAATAAAAACAAAAAAACCAAATTAGACCTAATTAAACTTAAAAGCATTTGTATAGCAATTGAAACTATAAACAAGGTGAAATGACACCCCTCAGAATGGGAGAAAATTCATTTTTTAAAAATCTAGCTCTGATAGTGTTTTTAGTTGAGCATACATAACACTCACACAGAAGAACACCAACCATGGTTATACAGCAGCGAGGGAATATGTGATTGTAAGAAACTGAAACCTATCCAACATTAAACAAAACCAAAGGAGGACTTATTGGAAGCAGTTAGGGTATCCCTCTCAGATCCCATGGGCAAAAAGTATAGCCAGAGGGTCAGTGTAAATGAAGGTCAGGACCCAAGGTTAAGGGCTATACAGCCCCTCAACTCTTACCTGCATAGTCCAACTCTCACAGTCTCATAAACAGAGCCCAAACACCACGCCACCTGACCTCCAAGTTCCAGCGTCTCAGTCTGAGTCTCTTAATTTAAGATCAAGTGAGAGGGAAGAAGAGAATTGAGTTGGTCACTGGCCAGCTGATGAACTGAACCCTTCTGGGCCAAGTGGCTCCGATCTTTGGGTGAGAGAGTTTTAAGCAGACTGGTATCTCAGCAAGTTTGATCAATATCTCTGTAATCAGCAAGATCTCTGGTCAAGAGGAGCCCTGTGGCACCCTACCTTGGGGACTTACTTAAAGGTGAAAGAGTTAGGAATGGCTATTATGGAGATTCATATATTTCATAAAGCACCAATGGAAGGCATATTTCCTGAGGTCTGGGATTAGAAAATCTAAAGACTGTAGAGACCAATTCTAGCCTTAGATTGAGGATAAAAACAGAACTCCCAGGCCCCATGTGAGACTTTGAAAAATGGGAAGTTACCAGATTAAGGTCACAGACCAGGAAAACAGATACAGGAAGAGGAATAAAGAATCAAAGGGATACTTAAATCATCATCTCAACATGAGACATATATCCTCTCATTTAACCCTTACAACAAATTTCCCTTGCAGTTAGAGGTGGCACAGAGTGGTAATGCCACATCCAGCTTATGGAGTCTGAATGCCTGGGTTCAAATTCTAACCTTGCCACTTACTAGCATTAAAACCCTCTAGTTCTAACCTTCTAGACGAACCTTAGGGCTCGTTATTTTTCTTGTATCACCTGAATTCCTCATCTGCAAAATCCTGGTCAATAATTAGCTCCAACTTAACTGCTGACTCTGGGTTTAAACAAGATTGAGGGGGGTAGGGAGAAGAGACAAAAGAAAGTGAATTAACATTTGCGGAGTGATCTAATTAGAAGCCAAAGCCTGTATGTCTTAAGATCTTGGTAAATTCTCAAATCTTCAGATACACTCTGAGATCCTAGCTTCATCTCTCTTCCTCTGTTCCCTCAGCTCTTCCAATTATTCTCATTGTTATCTTGGCAGCTCAGAGGAACATTCTAGTAACATAGATCTGATCATGCCTCTGCTTTAGGCTTGGTGGATCCTCATTATCTACAAAAGTAAATCCTTTTGTTAGGCAGTATGGTCCTTCCTCAATAACCATCTCCCTCACCAGTGTTTTCCTAGCCTCATATTATGATCCCTACCCTCTCTGCCCTGCCCCTCTTCCAGCCACCCCAAAGGCATTGTTCTCATATCTCCATTCCATCAGTTATTCAAGATCTAGATCAAATATTCATGAATTCATCCAGGCATTACTTGATCCCTCTTATAAATCCAAATATACCTATATTATAGTACATACAGTCCACCTCTGTATCCATGGGGGGCATTGGTTCCAGGACCCCCTGCAGATACCAAAGTTGAGAGATGCTCAAGTCCCTTGTACAAAATGGCACAATACAGTCACCAACACCCCCCCAACACACCCACTGAGAAGGGTTCATTGCAAATGCACCATCTAATTTTTACAAATTTCTTTTGATATCTGAGATGCTTTGCCCCCAAAAGGTCAAATTACCATCCTAGTATCCTCAGGGACTGCAGAATCTGCATCAGTATGATGCCTGTAGGCCTGATAAATCTTTTCCAAAAGTTCAAACGGATCCTCATTTGGTTTTTGCTGAATTTCTTGAATTTTATTCAAACTCTTTTGCTTTGGCTCCCCTTTTCAAAGCTTTACTAAGATGCACTTGTGGGAATGCAATTAGGGCATTCTTGAGGTCCCAATTTGGTTCAGATGTGGCTAATGCCAAATGGGCTTCAGGTGCACCATTTGGGTCTATTAGGTGGAGCTGGCATGTTTCTTCCCTGGTCTTATCAATGACCATTCTCCTTTCATCTCCTATAAGCATTATATTGAGAAGAAAGAGTATGCCTGCCCATGAAGGGTGGTGGGCAGGACCACTTCCGTTAAGCTTTTGGAGAGAATCCTCCCTATAAGAAGGGTCACCATCTTTCCAATTAAACAAGTCTGAGAAACCTAGCAGGCTGGCCACTTGCCTTTAGGCCCCCTATGAGATAGCCACATAAGAGAAATGGCCCTGCCCCAGGAGTGGCTTCTGGTCCAAGTCAGGTGCCCCGACGGCTCTTGGACACTCCAGGCTGGTCCCCGTGCTCCAGGGACTGACACCGGATTTTCTAACTGGTCCCTATAATGAACTCCCTTTGGCATGTCTTCACACTCCAATCCTGGTTTTTAAGATTTCATTGCTGTATTTTTTTTTCCTTCCTGAGCCCCAGGGTCAGGAATGGGCTGGATAGGAATGGGAAGAGGTCAGGGTGGTGGATATACTGGTAGAGCAGAGCAGAGGGACAGCTAGCTCAGCTGAAGGAGTTAAGGTTTAAGGCAGCAAACCCTCTTGCCCATTCCCTTCCTTTTCTCACTTTCTCTGATGTATAATAATAGCACAAATGCTTGCACACACAGGATTTCGGCATTCTCCCCTACTTTTTCACAGATTAGCTCTAATTGCGGGATTGTATAGAGCCACTCAAAGGCCGCCATCCCTCAGGATTTTATTGTGAAACCATAAATAGCAACTGATTTTCTCTAATCATTTTGCTTCAGCATCAACCAACAGGACTGAATACTGGGCTGGCGCTTTTGGTGGAACCAAGTGGGGCCTTTCTCTTCTCCCTGGGAATGCCTAACTCTCGGACAAGAGCAGACAGGTGGTTTTTTCCTCTTGTTCCTCCATTTGACATCAGTAAAGGTTTTAAATATCACAAAACTGATTCGGCTGTAAGTGGTGAAAAGGCACCAAAGCAAAATGGACCAAAAAACTCAAAGAACAAACAGAATACCCTAAATAAACCCTTAAGTGTGGTTTTGGGATTTTACATATACCAACAACACCAGAGAAAACAATCAACGTAATTAACACAGCATGGGTGGCAACATGGCACACAGAGTCCCAGGATAAACCTGACTAACCCCCTAGTGGAGATCCGAGCAGGTACTGTGGCCACAGACCCTTTATCTTCTCCTTAGTCATGGGTTCATAGCTGTAATCAGAACACTTATCTAAATTGTGGCTCAAGGACTTTAGAGATGGTTGAAACTGCCTTCAATTTTTAAAGACAAACAAAACAAATAGTTCAAATAAATGCTAGCATCCAAAGAAACAAACAAACCAGTTCAAACACAAAACAAATTGGCTTATTCCAGAGAAAAAGCCCCAGAGAGAAAACACACTTTCCAGTTGTACACACTGGAGTGACTTACCCTACTGTGTTGAGCCCGTCGACTACCAAATGCGGATCCCTTGTTCCAATTGCCATGTACTGGCAGCCAGTGCTGCTTTAGGAAACTCTGAAGGGCAGATCCTCAAGACAAGTGGTCCCAGCAGCTGCTAGGGCCTTACTGGAAAATTCCCTAGCCAGGGTTGGCTGTCCACAAGCAGTTAGTCTCCTGGCTGGCTCTACCAAAATTTTTTACTGAGTTCAAGCTTACTCTGGTCACTGCACAGTGGACCAAGAAATGAAGAGATGAGCTGTTGGGACAAGGGATTGCAACTTGATTTGGAAAGCCAGCAGACCCAGAAGATGACACTCTAGCGTCCCAAAGAAAACATCACATCTTTCCGGAGTTAGGAATCGGGCTTCTGTTACACTGAAAGAGGAGGGGCTAAGGTTCTGGTTCCGGCCAGGCTCTGGAAGGGGATGTCTTAATTTCTTCCTGCCTGCAACCATTCACAGGTGGGCCTGGTCAGGATGATTCTTGTGAGCTTAAGAAGTTTAACGTAATGTTCATTACCTGTGAGGCAGGCCTCCCAGAGCTACAGGCTATTATGCATAATTTAAGGGTATAGGTAACATCCCTTTGGGATTCCTGGTGGCTCAGTGGTGAAGAATCTGTTTGCCAATGTAGGAGACAGGGGTTCAGTTCCTGAGTCAGGAAGATCCCCTGGAGAAGGAAATGGCAACCCACACAAATATTCTCGCCGGAAAAATCCCATGGAAAGGAGAACTTGGAGGGCTAGAGCCCATAGGACTGTGAAAGAGTCAGACACGACTTAGTGACTAAACAACGAAACATCCCTTTAGTGATTAACTTGAAATAGAATACAAGGATTCTTACCTATTACATTCCCTCTAGTTGAAGCTTGTTCATGTTTAGACACAGAAGAAAATAGGGAATGTTGTTGCTGTGGAAACAAACTTAGAAAATGACTTTCTTTTTTTTCTCCTTTATATAAATGTAAGAGTCCTATCTCATGGCTAAGCTGAATATGAATAATTATACACGGCATTGCAAGCAGCAAGTTTTCTCCTAAGGTGCTCTGCAGTAGTCAGTTATGCAGACCACAGAACCGGCTCCACGCGCCACTCTAGCATAGAATCTTTCTGACTCTGATGCACAGTCACTGGGTTAAATATTATTTTCAGTGTACCCTACAGTGAAATTACTGCATTTCAGTGGATTTCTGTTTGGGGATTTAAGGTATTTTAAAATCACAGAGTATAACAATTTTTCAAGAGAAAAAAACCACTTACCCATTATTTTTAAAAGTTCGTTTCAAAAGCCTCTATTCTGTTTTATGTATTTGGGATCAGCCCACATGGAAAGGTTCTCTTAAGAGTCTATAGAAATATTTTCCCTTTCCTCCTGCGTACTCCTACAAGAAAGCTAAAAAGTAATAACAAAATACATTTTGTGATTTCTCTTTGTGGAATGATTCTTTGTTTGACCACCTTTTCTCCTGACAAATTAATTACTTTACTGGAAGGAACACTGGTAATGTTACTTTTTGTCACCTTAATTGATCAAAAGACCATTTTCATGTATTAAAACCTCCACATACTAGCTGATCTCTGTGGTTTTATAGCTTGACTTTTACCATGTTGATAACTTTCCTGGTTCTCAGTCTGAACTGCAGCAGCAGCCCAAATATCTTTGCCTCAAAAGTCTTAAAAATGGGGAGTTTCTCATTTCAACCCGTGTTTAAGATGTTGCATGATCTAGTAGTAAAAAAAAAAAAAAGACTTCATGGCAGCATTCAGACTTTCTCCACATGCTTTTGTACAACAGGTGCTCCTCATGTAACAAGTATGTAACTCACACGTAAGCAGATGACATAGGATCACAAGGTGAGTGCTGGGAAATGCCTCTGGTTGCCTAATCGATGGACTCTGGAGAAAACTGACAAGATAAAACCCAGTTCACAGGGTTGTTAAACAGATAAATAAATAGTGCATGTGGATAATGCAGAGCTTCTTAGGCTTCAGGGCCCTTCACTTTGCATGCTCTATACTAGCCCTGGGTACGTGTGTGTTCTAAATATATTTCTGATTTCACGCACGACTTTCAGATCCTCACAACTGTTACCTTGAACACAATACACAAAAACTAAACTCACTTTTGGCTTTTGCAAATCAGTTTCCCTTCCTGAAGCTCCATATTGGTAAGTGCACTGCCATCTACCCAGGTGCCCAGGCCAGAAAGGGAGCTGGGCATCCCAGTTCCCTTCTCACCCTAGCTCTCTGTTTATTTCCAGACCTAACTGGACCCCACCCCACTTACTTTCCTCCATTTTTTGCCACTGCCTTGGTGAAAGCTGCCCATCTCTCTCTCCCGAGTTCCTGCAACAGATTCTGGCTGGGCCTCCCACCCTCAGTCTCACCTTTTTGTTCAGTCTTCATGGAAGCCAGAGTTCTGTCTCTAAAACACTCACCTTCCCTCCTTTAACCACTCTCATGTTCCCCTCTGAATAAAGTCTGATCTCCTTATGATCCACTTTTTCTCTGGTCACTCTGCAGTCTCTTCTTTATCTACCTCCCTCACATCCCATTCCAGCCATACTGAGCATCTTTCGGTTCCCCACACACACATCGTTTCTCTTACCTCCAGGTCTTTGTACTCATACTTTGCAACAGGGTCAAGACTGGGAGTTATTAAGCTACAGATAGAAGAAATCGTAGGATTTCTCCTCTGACTCTTGTTTTTGGTGAGGTATTTTCACTCACCTCTACCTTGAACTCCAGACCCATATTCCCAACTGTCCCCTAATTCATCCTTTGTTTGGATATCTAACAGACATTTCAGAAATAACTGTGTCCAAAACTGATCTTCTTTGTCAACTGATCCCACCATTCTCCTTAACACATATCATTGCTTACACTAGGTATTTTACTTACTTATTCTGTTGATTATATATCTTCCCATTGGGAGGTAAGCTCCAATAGATGGAGCAACTTTTTCTTTTTTGTTCAATAATAAATTCCCAGAGCCCAGTATGGGCTTCCCAGGTGGCACTAGTGGTAAAGAACCCATGTGCCAATGCAGGAGGCTTAAGAGACTCAGATTCAATCCCTGGGTTGGGAAGATCCCCTGGAGAAGGGCATGGCAACCCACTCCAGTATTCTTGCCTGGAGAATCCCATGGACAGAGGAACCTGGCAGGCTACAGTCCACAGGGTCACAAAGAGTTAGACACGACTGAAGTGACTTAGCATGCAAGCAGAGCTTAGTATGGTTCCTAACCATTATGGACTAAATGTCTATATCCATCCCCTCCAAGTTCATATGTTGAGCTCTAATCCACCCCTACCACTGTGATGTTTTTAGAAGGAAAGATCTTTGGGAGGTAACTAGGACTCATTCATTCATTTCAGTCACTCTTTGCAACCCCAAGGACTGCAGCATGTCAGGCTTCTCTGTTCATCACCAACTCCCAGAGCTTGCTCAAACTAATGTCCATCGAGTCGGTGATGCCATCCAACCATCTCATCCTCTGTTGTCCCCTTCTCCTCCCACCTTCAATCTTTTCCAGCATCAGGGTCTTTCCAAATGAGTCAGTACTTCATATCAGGTGGCCAAAGTATTGGAGTTTCAGTTTCAGTATCAGTCCTTCCAATGAATATTCAGGACTAATTTCCTTTAGGATTGACCGGTTGGATCTCCTTGCAGTCCAAGGGACTCTCAGGAGTCTTCTCCAACACCACAGTTCAAAAGCATCAATTCTTCAGTACTCAGATTTCTTTCAGAGAAGGCAATGGCACCCCACTCCAATGTTCTTGCCTGGAAAATCCCATGGACAGAGGAGCCTGGTAGGCTGCAGTCCATGGGGTCCCTAAGAGTCAAACACAATTGAGCGACTTCACTTTCACTTTTCACTTTCATGCATTGGAGAAGGAAATGGCAACCCACTCCAGTGTTCTTGCCTGGAGAATCCCAGGGACGGGGGAGCCTGGTGGGCTGCCATCTATGCAGTCACACAGAGTTGGACACGACTGAAGCGACTTAGCAGCAGCAGCAGTAGCAGCAGTTTGGTCATAGCTTTTCTTCCAAGGAGCAAGTATCTTTTCATTTCGTGGCTGCAGTCACCATCTGCAGTGATTTTGAAGCCCAAAACAATAAAGTCTTTCACTCTTTCCATTGTTTCCCCATCTATTTGCCATGAAGAGATGGGACCAGATGCCATGATCTTAGTTTCTGAATGCTGAGTTTTAAGCCAACTTTTTCACTCTCTTCTTTCACTTTCATCAAGAGGCTCTTCAGTTCTTCTTCACTTCCTGCCATAAGGATGGTGTCATCTGCGTATCTGAGGTTATTGATATTTCTCCCAGCAATCTTGATTCCAGTTTGTGTTCATCCAGCCCAGCATTTTGCATGGTGTACTCCGCATAGAAGTTAAATAAGCAGGATGACAGTATACAGCCTTGATGTTCTCCTTTCCCAGTTTGGAACCAGTCTGTTGTTTCATGTCCAGTTCCAACTGTTGCTTCTTGACTTGCATACAAATTTGTCAGGAGGCAGGTAAGGTGGTCTGGCATTCCCATCTCTTTAAGAATTTTCCACAGTTTCTTCTGATCCACACAGTCAAAGACTTTGGTGTAGTCAACATTCAAAAGCAGAGACATTACTTTGCTAAGGTCCATCTAGTCAAGGCTATGGTTTTTCCAGTAGTCATGTATGGATGTGAGAGTTGGACTGTGAAGAAGGCTGAGTGCCAAAGAATTGATGCTTTTAAACTGTGGTGTTGGAGAAGACTCTTGAGAGTCCCTTGGATTGCAAGGAGATCCAACCAGTCCATTCTGAAGGAGATCAGCCCTGGGATTTCTTTGGAAGGAATGATGCTAAAGCTGAAACTCCAGTACTTTGGCCACCTCATGCGAAGAGTTGACTCATTGGAAAAGACTTTGATGCTGGGAGGAATTGGGGGCAGGAGAAGAAGGGGACGACTGAGGATGAGATGGCTGGATGGCATCACTGACTCAATGGACGTGAGTCTGAGTGATCTCCGCGAGTTGGTGATGGACAGGGAGGCCTGGTGTGCTGCGATTCACGGGGTCACAAAGAGTCAGACACGGCTGAGCGACTGAACTAACAAAGCAGAAGTAAATGTTTTTCTGGTATTCTCTTGCTTTTTTGATGATCCAACAGATGTTGGCAATTTGATCTCTGGTTCCTCTGCCTTTTCTAAATCCAGCTTGAAAATATGGAATTTCACAGTTCACATACCCTGGCTTGGAGAATTTTGAGCATTACTTTGCTAGCATGTGAGATGAGTGCAATTGTGCGGTAGTTTGAACATCCTTTGACAATGCCTTTCTTTGGGATTGGGATGAAAACTGACTTTTTCCAGTCCTGTGGCCACTGCTGAGTTTTCCAAACTCTAATCATGATTAAATGAGATCATATTGGTGGAGTCCTCACAAAGGGGATCAGTGTCCTTGTAAGAGTCAAAAGAGAGCTTGCTTTCTCTGTTCTTTGCCATGTGACTGTGTTGGCAGTCTGCCACCTGGAAGGGCACCCTCACCAGATCTGGCTGTGCTGGCACCCTGAGCTCAGACTTCTAGCCTCCAAAACTGTGAGAAATAAATTTCTGTTGTTTATAAGGTGTTAGATTTGTGGTATTATTTTATGGCAGCCAGAACAGACAAAGACATCAACACAAAAGGGGGCACTCAGTCAATGTTTGCTAAATGAATGAATGATCTTGTAGCAACATAATGAAGATGGTTGAAACCTTACCCAGAATTCCCCAGATCTGGATAACCATGGTGCAGTAGAAAGATCAGATTCTGTCAGGCAAATCTCTCTAGCTCTATGACCTAGGGTGATTAATTTAACTTTTGAGACACTTTTCTCATTTGGTGACATGAAGATAAGATAGCTCACAAGATTGTTGTGGGTTAATTGCTATAAAAGGCTTTAGCCATACTGTGGGTTGGCCCTCAAAAAATATTCAGTTCTCAAATCTTGGTTTCACAAAGACTACTGGGAGGCATAAAAACTTGGCAAAGCTAGAAAGCCTTATCTAAAACAGGCCTCAGATGAAGAAACTCAGAATTAAACTATGTTGTATAAAGAACTTGTTTTTGTAAAAGTGGTACAGCTCTTACTGGGAGGAACAGGGTTTATTGTGAGGGTCAATTGAAAAGTATATTCTTGTAAATAGTTGCTCAAGGCATGGTCTCCTTGAGGAATTGGGAGCATGAACTTCCCTTGCCCCTTATTTCCCCCAACTGGCTGGGAAGTGTTTATTTGAGACATTGTTTATTGAGCTTGGAGTACCGTGGCTCGCCCCCTTGCATAATGCCTAATAGGTGTGCATTTATGTATAAAGTTCCTTCAGCTTCTGTGTGGCTAAAAGTCTTTCAAGAGGTTTAGAGTGAGAAGAACTGGGCCATGTAAGAGAGAGGTCGGATGTTTCCAGAGAAATGAAATGAAAAGGTTTTGCCCAGTGCTTATGATAATCAAGGCAAAATAAAATGCAGTCCTCTTCTAATGTGAGCTTAAGGTACACTTGCGGGGTGATGTTCACAGACACCCTGCAAGGGCACTGATGTTTACTGATATTGCAGCATATGGGACACGGAAGGGACTGACACATCATCTCAGAATCATGGCCTAACACAGATCAATGAAACCTTAGGAATCCTTTGTTTTGAAGACCAGGAAAATGAAGTACTCACAGGCTAAGTGACTGCACACTGCTGATAGGGAGCAGAAAGGCAATCAGACTAGCCTTTGGAGTCTCAGGCCTCAGCTCTTTCTAGCACAGGGTGCTTACAGCAAGGAAAGAGAGGTTGAAAGAGCTGACTTGTTTTCAGTGAAATTGTTAAGGTTTTCTCCACCGTCAGATTAAAATGACATAAAGTAACCTATTGTGTAGCACATGGAACTCTGATCAGTGTTAGGTGGCAGCCTGGATGAGGAGGGCCTGCCAGGGTGAGAAAGGATACATAAATATATATGACTGAGCCCCTTTGCAGTTCACTTGAAACTTTCACAACATTGTTAACCGGCTATATCCCAATACAAAATAAAAAGTTAAAAATAAATAAATAAATAAAAGGACCTAAAATAGCTCAGCAGTTAATAAATGAGATAATGTATATGAAAGTTTATTATAAACTATATTTTCTTAATAAATAAAATGGTCTGACCAGATGGATACAATCATACAGTAATACAGGTCACATTTTGATGACAATCAAAGTGATTTTACCTGCTTTGTCAGCTGTTCCATTGTTTCTTTGTTGCTGACTCCAGAGGAGGTAACTTACGAAATACAAATTTATATAAGAAAAATATGTAAGAAAATTAATTTGTACACAGTGTTTTTTATGAAAATATTTTCAACTGTAAAAAGGATGCATAAATGTATTGCTATAGGACACTGAGGGAAATGCAGAAAAATGTAAAAGAAGCAATAAATTTACCTACAAAACTACCTTTGGAAAAATTCAATTAAAATATTGGTGTATTTTTTTCCTGAAAGATTGCTATCCTGTAAGTATACACTGTGCGTACTCAGTCGCTCAGCCATGTCTGACTCTTGGCGACCCTATGGCCTAAATATAGCACACCAGTTTCCTCTGTCCATGGGATTCTCCAGGCAAGAATACTGGAGTGGGTTGCCATGCCCTCCTTCAGGGGATCTTCCTGACCCAGGGATCGAACCCAAATCTCTTATGTCTCCTGCATTGGCAGGCGGGTTATTTACCACTTTCACCATCTGGGAAGCCCATACACTGTACATGCAGTTTTAAAATTCAGTCTTCAAACAATATTATTTAGTGACTTTTTTCCATTAGTCTCCAAAGAATACTATAATTGGTGGTATATTATTTCTTTATAATAGAGCTAATTTATTTATCCATCCTTTTATGTTTCCACATTTATCTTGTTGCAAAATGTTCACTCTTAAAAATATTTCTGACATAAAAGCACTGTTTCTTTGACCACACTTCTGGTTTTCATCCCTCCTAGAATAGATTCCTAGAAGTTGGATTATTAGATCAAAGATTATGACAATTTAAAAAATTCCTCATAAGGATCCCTCAGTTGCTTTTCAGAGACTGTGATCTATTTATACTTGTACCGGCACTGTGTATAAACATACATCTCACCACATCCTCATCAGCATTATCATATAAAATAGCTGACAATGGGTGAAAAGTTGATGAGAAATAGGATATTTGGATGATCTCAAAATAAATTCCCACAAGATGCTTAATAACTATAAAAGAAAAAATAACAACTTTACAGAAGAGAAAACTTGCAGACACCACATTAACAGAGATACAAGTTAGCTTCATCAATGATG
This sequence comes from Cephalophus harveyi, assembly GCA_006410635.1. Classification (NCBI taxonomy): domain Eukaryota; kingdom Metazoa; phylum Chordata; class Mammalia; order Artiodactyla; family Bovidae; genus Cephalophus; species Cephalophus harveyi. The sequence continues at coordinate 8,311 of SJYT01084852.1, read as the reverse complement.
GGACAAGGACTTTCCTGGTGTTCCGGTGGCTAAGACTCCAAGCTCCCAATGCAGGGGCCCAGGTTTGACCCCTGATCATGGAACTAGATCCCACATGTTACAACTAAAAAGATCTCACATGCTGCAACTAAGACCCAGTGCAGGCTAAATAGATAAGTAAATGTATTTTTTAAAAATTATGGTACAACTGACATTATGTTCCTCACAAGAGGACGTAAGAAAAAGGATACAACGTCATTTCTGAGATATTCCCGCCCAAAATGCATTGCTGTTATCACTAAGTCGTGTCCAACTCTTTGTGACCCCCATGAACTGCAGCATGTCAGGCTTCCCTGTCCTTCACTAATTCCTGGAATTTGCTCAAACTCATGTCCATCGAGCCAGTGATGTCATTCAACTATCTCATCCTCTGTCATCCCCTTCTCGTCCTGCCCTCCATCTCTCCCAGCATCAGGGTCTTTTCCAATGAGTTGGCTCTTCACATCAGGTGGCCAAAGTATTGGAGCTTCAGCTTCAGCATCAGTCCTTCCAAATATTCAGGGTTGGTTTCCTTCAGGATTGACTGGTTTGATCTCCTTGTTGCCCAAGGGACTATCAAGAGTCTTCTCCTGCACCACAATTTAAAGGCATCAGTTCTTCAGGGTTCAGCCTTCTTTAGGGTCCAACTCTCACATTCATACATGACTACTGGAAAAATCATAGCTTTGACTATCTGGACCTTTGTTGGCAAAGTGATGTCTTTGCTTTTTAATACACTGTCTAGGTTTATCATAGCTTTCCTTCCAAGGAGCAAATGTCTTCTAATTTCATGGCCGCAGTCACCATCCACAGTGATTTTGGAGCTCAAGAAAATAAAATCAAAATGCATAACCTAAATTTAATCAGGAGAAAACATCAGACAAACCAAAAATAGGAGACATTCAACACAATAAATGATCTGTATTCATCAAAAATGCCAGTGTCATGGGAGTTAATGTTTTTTCATTTCTATTGTTGTTGAACTCTGTCCCCCACTATATTTTGTAGGAGTATTGCTAGCACAGAGGAAAGCTACTGGATTTGCACATTTTTCTTGTATGCTACCATTTTACTTATGAATTAATGTTAAGGGCTTTCAGTTAATTTCTCTGCATTTTTAAAAGATGTATAATCTTATTGTCTGCAAATAACAGTAATTTTGACTCTTCCTTTCCAGTAATTTTACCTTTTATTTCTCTCTGATGTCTTATAGCACCAGATAAAATTTCTTCAATAGTGCCAGATAATAATATAGATATCCAGCATTTCTGCTTCTTCCTGGTTTTAGTGGGAATGTTTCTGGTTTCAACATTAAGAATGATACAGGTTGTCAATATGAGACACTATAGATTAAAGAGAGTATTTTCCTATTCCTAGATTTCTATGAGGATGGATTTTTTTAAATCAGGCATGAATGTGGAATTCATCTGAACTAATTTTTTTGTCTATTCAGTCTATCATACAGTTTTTCTTACTGAGATTGTTGAACTGATGTTATTACATTAATACATTTTTCCAGTGTGAATCTATCTTTGCTTCTCGGAATAAAGCTGGTATATTTGTGACAAATAATTCTCTTAGACTTCATTTTGCAATTATATATATTTTTCCTTTTGCACAAGCTGGAATCAAGATTGCTGGGAGAAATATCAATACCCTCAGATATACAGAAGACACCACCCTTATGGGGGAGAAGGCAATGGATGGAGGAGCCTGGTAGTCTGAAGTCCATGGGGTCGCTAGGAGTCAGATACAACTTCACTTTCACTTTCATGCATTGAAGAAGGAAATGGCAACCCACTCCAGTGTTCTTGCCTGGAGAATCCCAGGGATGGGGGAGCCTGGTGGGCTGCCCTCTATGTGGTCACACAGAGTCGGACACGACTGAAGCGACTTAGCAAGCAGCAGCAGCCACCCTTATGGCAGAAAGCAAAGAAGAACTAGAGTGAAAGAGGGACTTGACGAAAGTGAAAGAGGAGAGTAAAAAAGTTGGCTTAAAACTCAACATTCAGAAAACTAAGATCATGGCATCTGGTCCCATTACTTCACGGCAAATAGATGGGGAAACAGTGGAAACAGTGACAGATTTTATCTTTCTGGGCTCCAAAATCACTGCAGATGGTGACTGCAGCCATGAAATTAAAAGACGCTTACTCCTTGGAAGAAAAGCTATGACCAAGCTAGACAGCTTATTAAAAAGCAGAGACATTACTTTGGCAACAAGGGTCCATTTAGTCAAAGCTTTGGTTTTTCCAGTAGTCACGTATGGATGTGAGAGGTGGACTGTAAAGAAAGCTGAGTGCCAAAAAATTGATGCTTTTGAACTATGGTGTTGGAGAAGACCCTTGAGAGTCTCTTGGACAGCAAGAAGATCCAACCAGTCCATCCTAAAGGAAATCAGTCCTGGATATTCATTGGAACGACCGATGCTGAAGCTGAAACTCCAGTACTGTGGCCACCTGATGCTAAGAACTGACTCATTGGAAAAGACCCTGATGCTGGGAAAGATTGAAGGCAGGAGGAGAAGGGGATGAAAGAGGATGAGATGGTCAGATGGCATCACCGACTCAATGGACATGAGTTTGAGCAAGCTCCAGGAGTCAGTGATGGACAGGGAGGCCTGGTGCGCTGCAGTCTGTGGGGTCGCAAAGGGTTGGACACAACTAAGTGACTGAACTGAACTGAGCTGCCTTTTGCAACTCTGTGGTGAATTTGTACTGTATCAGCTTAGTTTAGCTAGGACTGTTTCCAGAATTCCCTTCTGTGCATACTTCTGGGTTAGCTGGACCACAAGAGACAATCTTGTGAGATTGGGAAGGGGAAGTGACGTGGGAGCCGTACTCTCATACACTCAGAGGTCAGTGCCAGGCACAAGGCACTGATGCCACTCAGTGTCATCACTGCTCGGCAGGCTCCCCTGAACGGGGTAGGACAGCAGCTGAGTCCCAGCACCCCAAGTTCCTGGTGGCCAACATCTTCAGCTTCCCTGACTCCTGGGCCATCTATCTTGGTGGTTGTTGTTGAGTCACTCAGTCGTGTCCAACTCTGCCACTCCACAGGCTGCAGCACACCAGACTTCCCTGCCCTTTACTATCTCCCAGAGTTTGCTCAAACTCATGTTCATTGAGTCAGTGATGCCATTCAACCCTCACATCCTCTGTCACCCCTTCCTCCTCTTGTCCTCTATCTTTCCCAGCATCAATCTTTTCCAGGGAGTCAGCTCTTTGTATCAGGTAGCCAAAGTATTGGAGCTTCATCATCTGAACTTCCAATGAATAATCATATTTGATTTACTTTAGAATTGACCAATCTGATCTCCTGCTGTCCAAGGGACTCTCAAGAGTCTTCTCCAAAGAGCTACAATTCCAAAGCATCAATTCTTCAGTGCTGAGCCTTCTCTATTGTCCAACTCTCACATCCATATATGACTACTGGAAAAATCATGGCTGCTTTTTAATATGCTATCTAGGTTTGTCATAGCTTTTCCTCCAAGAAGCAAGCATCTTTTAATATTGTGACTGTAGTCACTGTCTTCAGTGACTTTGGAGCCCAAGAAAATAAAATCTGTCACTGTTTGCAATTTTTCCTCATCTATTTGTCATAAAGTGATGGGACTAGATGCCAAGATCTTGGTTTTTTGAATGCTGAGTTTCAAGTCAGCTTTTTCACTCTCCTCTTTCACCTTCATTAGGAGGCTAATTCCTCTTTGCTTTCTGCCATTAGGGTGATATCATCTGCATATCTGAGGTTGTTGATATTTCTCCTGGCAAACCTGATTCCAGCTTGTGATTCTTTCAGCCCAGCATTTTGCATGATGTTCTCTGTATAGAAGTTAAATAAGCAGGGTAATAATAGACATCTTGATGTGTTCCATGCACCTGTGACCATTGGCCAGGATTGGTTTCTTGGAATTGCAGATTTCCTGAAAGCTATCCAGAACCTGAGTGTTGTCAGTTATCTTCCCTGGCTTTTGCTTCTCTGCTTCTTCCAAAGAGGTGTGTGTGTTTGTATGTGTATGTTACCCCATAGTTTTTTAAGCATACATTCCCTGTCCTAAATCATGTTCTATCTAAAATACCCAGAGTATTTCTTCCTAACCAATGCCTAATACAATAATTAGATGGAAATAAAAAAAACCTGAATACACAATAATTATTTTTCATTATTTTTTCTATACCAAAAGATTCATTCTGAGGTTGTCGATTTTATTAGCAGGACATTCTTTCTATATTTATGATACATTGGACGATTATTTTTATTTATTTGCTTTTAAAAAATTAAATTTGCCAGAGGTTTTGTTTCTATTTTCAGAATCTGTTCTTTGATTTTTATATCTTTAGAAGTATGTATTTAGCTGCCTGCATCAGAAAATGCAACTAACAGTAACTTCAACAAATAGGCATTGATTTTTCTAACATAAAAATGAGCTCAGAGATAGATAGTTGCTAGCATTATTTAGCTACTCAACAGTACTGTCAGGCATCCAGACTCATTCTGTATTTTCAATTCACTGTCTCTAGCCATTGACTTCCCTCCTCATGTTTGTGACTTCCTGGTTACAAGATGACTATTATGTCAGACATCAGAGATACATTCAAGGCAGAAAATGTGGTCAGGGAAAGGGAAAAGAGAAAGCATTGAATCAGCTCTGTCAGTATGCCTTTGTATCATTAAAGCAAGTATGCTCCAAGAAGCTCCCTCAATTGTCTTCCACTGATACCTCAGTGATAAGATTTATTTTACATGGCCTCTTCTACCTACAAAGAGTCCTAAGAAGTTAATTAATTCACTCCCTAGCTTCTATAGAAGAAGGCAAGAGAAAATAAAATTGGGAAAAATCACTCTACTGTCTCCACTACATATATCAACATCATGATGTTTGTTTCTGCTTCTTTATCATTTATCTTGTTGTTTTCTAAGTTGAGTCAAAGAAGAAGGTTTATTTATTTTGTTATTGTTAAACAATGAGTTCCTTTTATGCTATGAATTTTCCTATGAGGGTAGCTTTGACAACACACCATGGGTTTTGATTTAATGAGCTCTCATTGCAGTTTTCTAAATGGCCTATAATTGTACCATTGATTTCCTTTCTTAATGACAGTTTTTGCTTGTTTGTTTGTTTAGAAGAATGAGTTTCACTTTACTGTTTCCAGAATTCCCTTCTGTGCATACTTCTGGGTTAGCTGGACCACAAGAGACAATCTTGTGAGATTGGGAAGGGGAAGTGACGTGGGAGCCGTACTCTCATACACTCAGAGGTCAGTGCCAGGCACAAGGCACTGATGCCACTCAGTGTCATCACTGCTCGGCAGGCTCCCCTGAACGGGGTAGGACAGCAGCTGAGTCCCAGCACCCCAAGTTCCTGGTGGCCAACATCTTCAGCTTCCCTGACTCCTGGGCCATCTATCTTGGTGGTTGTTGTTGAGTCACTCAGTCGTGTCCAACTCTGCCACTCCACAGGCTGCAGCACACCAGACTTCCCTGCCCTTTACTATCTCCCAGAGTTTGCTCAAACTCATGTTCATTGAGTCAGTGATGCCATTCAACCCTCACATCCTCTGTCACCCCTTCCTCCTCTTGTCCTCTATCTTTCCCAGCATCAATCTTTTCCAGGGAGTCAGCTCTTTGTATCAGGTAGCCAAAGTATTGGAGCTTCATCATCTGAACTTCCAATGAATAATCATATTTGATTTACTTTAGAATTGACCAATCTGATCTCCTGCTGTCCAAGGGACTCTCAAGAGTCTTCTCCAAAGAGCTACAATTCCAAAGCATCAATTCTTCAGTGCTGAGCCTTCTCTATTGTCCAACTCTCACATCCATATATGACTACTGGAAAAATCATGGCTGCTTTTTAATATGCTATCTAGGTTTGTCATAGCTTTTCCTCCAAGAAGCAAGCATCTTTTAATATTGTGACTGTAGTCACTGTCTTCAGTGACTTTGGAGCCCAAGAAAATAAAATCTGTCACTGTTTGCAATTTTTCCTCATCTATTTGTCATAAAGTGATGGGACTAGATGCCAAGATCTTGGTTTTTTGAATGCTGAGTTTCAAGTCAGCTTTTTCACTCTCCTCTTTCACCTTCATTAGGAGGCTAATTCCTCTTTGCTTTCTGCCATTAGGGTGATATCATCTGCATATCTGAGGTTGTTGATATTTCTCCTGGCAAACCTGATTCCAGCTTGTGATTCTTTCAGCCCAGCATTTTGCATGATGTTCTCTGTATAGAAGTTAAATAAGCAGGGTAATAATAGACATCTTGATGTGCTCCATGCACCTGTGACCATTGGCCAGGATTGGTTTCTTGGAATTGCAGATTTCCTGAAAGCTATCCAGAACCTGAGTGTTGTCAGTTATCTTCCCTGGCTTTTGCTTCTCTGCTTCTTCCAAAGAGGTGTGTGTGTTTGTATGTGTATGTTACCCCATAGTTTTTTAAGCATACATTCCCTGTCCTAAATCATGTTCTATCTAAAATACCCAGAGTATTTCTTCCTAACCAATGCCTAATACAATAATTAGATGGAAATAAAAAAAACCTGAATACACAATAATTATTTTTCATTATTTTTTCTATACCAAAAGATTCATTCTGAGGTTGTCGATTTTATTAGCAGGACATTCTTTCTATATTTATGATACATTGGACGATTATTTTTATTTATTTGCTTTTAAAAAATTAAATTTGCCAGAGGTTTTGTTTCTATTTTCAGAATCTGTTCTTTGATTTTTATATCTTTAGAAGTATGTATTTAGCTGCCTGCATCAGAAAATGCAACTAACAGTAACTTCAACAAATAGGCATTGATTTTTCTAACATAAAAATGAGCTCAGAGATAGATAGTTGCTAGCATTATTTAGCTACTCAACAGTACTGTCAGGCATCCAGACTCATTCTGTATTTTCAATTCACTGTCTCTAGCCATTGACTTCCCTCCTCATGTTTGTGACTTCCTGGTTACAAGATGACTATTATGTCAGACATCAGAGATACATTCAAGGCAGAAAATGTGGTCAGGGAAAGGGAAAAGAGAAAGCATTGAATCAGCTCTGTCAGTATGCCTTTGTATCATTAAAGCAAGTATGCTCCAAGAAGCTCCCTCAATTGTCTTCCACTGATACCTCAGTGATAAGATTTATTTTACATGGCCTCTTCTACCTACAAAGAGTCCTAAGAAGTTAATTAATTCACTCCCTAGCTTCTATAGAAGAAGGCAAGAGAAAATAAAATTGGGAAAAATCACTCTACTGTCTCCACTACATATATCAACATCATGATGTTTGTTTCTGCTTCTTTATCATTTATCTTGTTGTTTTCTAAGTTGAGTCAAAGAAGAAGGTTTATTTATTTTGTTATTGTTAAACAATGAGTTCCTTTTATGCTATGAATTTTCCTATGAGGGTAGCTTTGACAACACACCATGGGTTTTGATTTAATGAGCTCTCATTGCAGTTTTCTAAATGGCCTATAATTGTACCATTGATTTCCTTTCTTAATGACAGTTTTTGCTTGTTTGTTTGTTTAGAAGAATGAGTTTCACTTCCATAAGGTTGAGAACTTTATCTTGAAACTTTTTTTTCTTGATTTCCAGATTTATTGCATTTTAGGCAGAGAGTCAGTTCAGTTCAGTTCAGTCGCTCAGTCGTGTCCGACTCTTTGCGACCCCATGAATCACAGCATGCCAGGCCTCCCTGTCCATCACCAACTCCCAGGGTTCACTCAGACTCGCGTCCATCGAGTCCGTGATGCCATCCAGCCATCTCATCCTCTGTTGTCCCCTTCTTCTCCTGCCCCCAACCCCTCCCAGCATCAAAGTCTTTTCCAATGAGTCAACTCTTCGCATGAGGTGGCCAAAGTACTGGAGTTTCAGCTTTAGCATCATTCCTTCCAAAGAAATTCCAGGGTTTGTCTCCTTCAGAATGGACTGGTTGGATCTCCTTGCAGTCCAAGGGACTCTCAAGAGTCTTCTCCAACACCACAGTTCAAAAAGCATCAATTCTCTGGTGCTCAACCTTCTTCACAGTCCAACTCTCACATCCATAGAATTTCTATTTTTTGAGATGTTTTGAACTTTTCTTTGTGGTTTAATAGAAGATCAGTTTTGTAAACTTTTCTCAAACATTTTACTAAATGGTTCAGTTCAGTTCAGTTCAGTCGCTCAGTTGTGTCCGACTCTTTGCGACCCCATGAATCACAGCATGCCAGGCCTCCCTGTCCATCACCAACCCCCGGAGTTCACTCAGACTCACGTCCATCGAGTCAGTGATGCCATTCAGCCATCTCATCCTCTGTC
>SJYT01084851.1:75595-87606 GCA_006410635.1 Cephalophus harveyi | reverse complement strand
CATCCATACATGACCACAGGAAAAACCATAGCCTTGACTAGACAGACCTTTGTTGGCAAAGTTATGTATCTGCTTTTCAATATGCTATCTAGGTTGGTCATAACTGTTCTTCTAAGGAGTAAGCTCTAATTTTCCTTTAATGGACTCGCAAAAGAAGTTGGTAGAGGATAAGCAGAAAGGAAACAAAGGAAAGCAAAGTCTTCTGGCCATGGAGAGGGAAGGAACTGAGAATGAAATGCCAGATAAGATTGCTATGTTCCATAGGATGTGATTCTTCATTGTGAGCCCATAAAGTTTTAGGTAAAGCCAAAAGATTTTTTTAAATGCTCCTAGAATTAGCACATAATTACATGAGGTCCGTCTGAGTAGTTCAGGCTGTTCAGGTACTCAGTCTCAAATAGAAGCTTAATTGGATTTTTCCCAGAAACCTATCTTTTCAAAGTCAATGAATCATCTTGTCCCTTCTTTCCTTAGTAAAAGATACAGCATGTTCCATTTTTCTCATCTAAGATATTAAGATGTTGAAAGTATTTGTGCTTTAAAACATTCTAGAAAATATAAATATGATTTCAATTATGTAGTTTTTTTCTCATAAATAAGAGCAATAGCCATCAAACAGTACTCAATCATAAGTTTATTTATTTAAAGAAAATTCTGAATATCTTCTGTGTATCAGAGCCATATGCAACAATACTAGAGAATTTACTAGGGGAATGTTGTCCTATCATTCAGTAATCTCAATCTGGTGACAGAGTCATTGACTCGTGGGCTGTAAGCAAAGAGATTATTCAGGGGTAGGATGCAGGAGAGAACTCCAGGGAAGAACTTGATGTTTGCATCTTGGAAAGACTGTGATATCATTTATATTATACATTATAGTATATGTTTAGATATTTATGCACATTTGGAAGATAATATTATTTTATATTTGCCAACTCTCCATATTTCACTTGCAGAAAGGAATATATGCTTTTCTTGCAAAACAACTAAGTCCATCTGCACACATTTTTTCTGCATCTAAACAGAATGGTAATAGTAGAATGGTAATAGTCCTTCCTCTGAGACTTAATGAAGCTCCAGGAATCACCTGGAAATGAGCAGAACAATTCCTTCATTTAGGCAGCTGTGCTCAGGTGCAAAGATCAGCAGGAAGCAGAAAATCCAGACATTAGTCTGGCTTTGTTGCTGACCTTGGGCAAGCAAGTCTCAATTTCATTATTTGTAAAATATTAAGCCCATAGGCTCTTTATGAGGAATAAATAATACATATGAAGAGGTTTATAACCATAGATCACATTAGAGCTGTATAGGGCATACATTTATTTCTCACACCACTCATTCATTCAGTCATTTAAAAATGAATATTTAATTTCTACTATGCTCTGCAAATTGTGCTCAATCCACAGGAATGATACAATTTCTGTCCTTAAGGAATTTTAGTGGAGACTGGGGTGCTAAGATGTATGTGGAGGATCCTCTAATAGGACAGAGAGACAGAAGATAGTTGGGGATGTGATTGAAATCGTAGAACACTTTCAAGAGGAGAGATGATTCTGTATTCCAGTGGCATTTGTATTCTCATTCAATAAATGCTGACTGAAAATCATGAAAGCAAATGTTAACACAAGTGTTTTTCTCAATCTTTGAAATCAAGGTATGTAGGGGAAGGAACAGAGAAGGCTTCGTAGAACACTTTCAAGAGGAGAGATGATTCTGTATTCCAGTGGCATTAGTATTCTCATTCAATAAATGCTGACTGAAAATCATGAAAGCAAATGTTAACACAAGTGTTTTTCTCAATCTTTGAAATCAAGGTATGTAGGGGAAGGAACAGAGAAGGCAATGGCAGCCCACTCCAGTACTCTTGCCTGGGAAATCCCATGGACAGAGGAGCCTGGTAGGCTACAGTCCATGAGGTCGCGAAGAGTCAGACACGACTGAGCGACTTCACTTTCACTTTTCACTTTCATGCATTGGAGAAGGAAATGGCAACCCACTCCAGCGTTCTTGCCTGGAGAATCCCAGGGACCGGGGAGCCTGGAGGGCTGTCGTCTATGGGGTTGCACAGAGTCGGACACGACTGACGCGACTTAGCAGCAGCAGCAGCAGGGGAAGGAAAGAAAGAATGGAGAAAAAATCAGACTGGGTTTATAAATATGTTTTGGGCCTCTCAAGTGGCTCAGTAAGAAAGAATCGCCTGCCAATGCAGGAAATGCCGGTTCCATCCCTTGTCCAAGAAGATCCCTAGGAAATAGCAAGGAAATGGCAACCCACTCCAGTGTTCTTGGAAAGCAAGAAGATCAAACCAGTCAATCCTAAAGGAGATCAACCCGGAATATTCATTGGAAGGGCTGAAGCTCCAATACTTTGGCCACCGAATGAGAAGAGCTGACTCACTGGAAAAGACCTTGATGCTGGGAAAGACTGAGGGCAGAAGGAAAAGGGAGCAACAGAGGATGAGATGGTTGGCTGGCATCACTGACTCAATGGACATGAGTTTGAGCAAACTCTTGGAGATAGTGAAGTTCAGGGAAGCCTAGTATGCTGCAGCTCATGGCGTCACAAAGATTCTGACATGACTAAGTAACTGAACAACCAGTATTCTTACCTGGGAAATCCCCACAGACAGAGGAGCCTGGCAAGCCACAGTCCATGGAGCCCAAAAGAGTTGAACATGACTTAGTGACTGAATAACAACATCAACAAATAAATAGGTATTGTGTTAATTTCTAAATAGTAGGTAAATATATTATACCTCTATATTTTACCTTATTCAAAATACATATCTTAAATAGTTTCCATATGCTCATAAAATTTAAAAATGATGGATAGTTCAGATATGTTCCTTTCTAGTCACTCAGTTGTCCCTGACTTTTTGCAACCCCATAAAATGCAGCACACCAGGCTTTCCTGTCCTTCACTATCTCCTGGTGTTTGCTCAAAATCATGTTCACTGAGTCAGAGATCCCATCCAATCATCTCATTCTCTGTCACCCTCTTCTCCTGCCCTCAATCTTTCCCAGCATCAGGATCTTTTCCAATGAGTTGGCTCTTCACATCAGGTCCCAATGTGTCAGAGCTTCAGCTTCAACATCATTCCTTCCATTGAATATTAAGGTTTGATTTCCATTCAGTTCAGTTCAGTTCAGTCAATTAGTTGAGTCCGACTTTTTGTGACCCCATGAATCACAGCACACCAGGCCTCCCTGTCCATCACCATCTCCCAGAGTTCACTCAAACTCACATCCATCGAGTTGGTAATGCCATCCCGCCATCTTATCCTCTGTCATCCCCTTTTCTTCCTGCCCCCAATCCCTCCCAGCATCAGAGTCTTTTCCAATGAGTCAACTCTTTGCATGAGGTGGCCAAAGTACTGGAGTTTCAGCTTTAGCATCATTCCTTCCAAAGAACACCCAGGGTTGATCTCCTCTAGAATGGACTGGTTGGATCTCCTTGCAGTCCAGGGGACTCTCAAGAGTCTTCTCCAACACCATTGTTCAAAAGCATCAATTCTTCAGCACTCACCTTTCTTCACAGTCCAACTCTCACATCCATACATGACCACTGGGAAAACCATAGCCTTGACTAGACAGACCTTTGTTGGCAAAGTAATGTATCTGCTTTTCAATATGCTATCTAGGTTGGTCATAATAGGCAGAGGAACCAGAGATCAAATTGCCAACATCTGCTGGATCATGGAAAAAGCAAGAGAGTTCCAGAAAAACATCTATTTCTGCTTTATTGACTATGCCAAAACCTTTGACTGTGTGGATCACAATAAACTGTGGAAAATTCTGAAAGAGATGGGAATACCAGACCACCTGACCTGCCTCTTGAGAAACTTGTATGTAGATCAGGAAGCAACAGTTAGAACTGGACATGGAGCAACAGACTGGTTCCAAATAGGAAAAGTAGTATTTTGTCACCCTGCTTATTTAACATATTCAGAGTACATCATGAGAAATGCTGTGCTGAATGAACCACAAGCTGGAATCAAGATTCCTGGGTGAAATATCAATAACCTCAGAGATGCAGATGACACCACCCTTATTGCAGAAAGTGAAGAGGAGCTAAAAAGCCTCTTGATGATAGTGAAAGAGGAGAGTGAAAAAGTTGGCTTAAAGCTCAACATTCAGAAAACTAACATCATGGCATCTGGTCCTGTCACAACATGGCAAATAGATGGGGAAACAGTGGAAACAGTGGCTGACATTTTTGTGGGCTCCAAAATCACTGCAGATGGTTACTGCAGCCTTGAAATTAAATTACACTTACTCCTTGGAAGGAAAGTTATGACCAATCTAGACAGCATATTAAAAAGCAGAGCCATTACTTTGTCAAAAAAGGTCTGTTTAGTCAAGACTCTGGTTTTTCCAGTAGTCATGTATAGATGTGAAAGTTGGACTATAAAGAAAGCTGAGCACCAAAAAGTTGATGCTTTTGAACTGTGTTGCTAGGGAAGACTCTTGAGAGTCCCTTGGACTGCAAGGAGATCCAACCAATCCATCCTAAAAGAAATCAGTCCTGAATATTCATTGGAAGGATTGATGCTGAAGCTGAAACTTCAGCTGAAACTTGGCCAACTGATGCAAAGAGGAGTCAGTCTTTTCATTTGAAAAGACTCTGATGCTGGGAAATGTTGTGGGCAGGAGGAGAAGGGGACGACAGAGGATGAGATGGTCGGTTGGCATCATGAACTAAATGGACATGAGTTTGGGTGAACTCTGGGAGTTGGTGATGGATAGGGAGGCCTGGCATGCTGCGGTTCATGGGGTCTCAAAGAGTCAGACATGACTGATTGACTGAACTGAACTGATGGAACTGGATGTCATGATCATCATCTTTTTTGAGTTTTAAGCCAGCTTTTTCACTCCTCTTTATCCTCATCAAGAGGCTCTTTAGTTCCTCTTCACTTTCAATATTAGAGTGGCATCATTTGCATATCTGAGGTTTTGATATTTCTTCTGGCATCCATAAATGTATGACATGGCAGTATAAAGCCAGTTTCTCCTTGAGACTATCAATGATCCTTGAATGTCTGGTAAATCATCATCACTGGCTTTATAAATCACACATCTGTTTCTTTTCCAACTGAACAGTGCTTTATCTCTCTTTATATTATGTTAGGCATTTTTCTCTCCACCTGAGCAGTTTAAAGGTAGTTAAGATGTGATTTTTTTCACAACAGCCTTTCTGTTTAACTTTGTCCAGTTTGTCCTTATTACATATCAATTCAAAATATTTGACTGAGATAATTCGGTATTGATTATTTTTGCACTGTCATTTGGAGTTCAAGTTGGATCTTGATAAATACTTGAGACTTTTTAATGGCTACTTTATTAATATGTGTTCACAGTTCTAGTTTGGCTCCAGTTTGATTTGGAGTGCTGAATTCAGACTCCACTTTCCATAAAAACAAAAGCAACAGCCCAGAGATAAAGCAAGAACACTTTCCACTGCGTTTTTGTTAATAACTCTTTCCTCTTTTTTCTTACATTCAAAGCCAACAAAGGATTTCTGAAAAGCTGAGTGGTCACCAGACCTTAGAACTTTGTAAGGATGGATGGTCACAATATGCTGCCACCTTATTATTCTAGTTCCCTGGACAGAACAGACTACCAATCATTATTTTCAAAAATCATATAGCAATATTTTTCTTCCTTTTTCTATATTCAGGCATAAGTACATTTTCATGTTTTAAATTCTTATTACTTTTATTTATTTTATTTTACCATGAATTATTTCTACTTAGTTTTTAGACTTAATAGAAACCTAAGTTAAACTGACAATAACTGATAAATATTCCGTATTTTAAGATTTAGTGAACATCTACAACTCAGTAAGAAAACTACTTTTTGAGACACTAAACATTAGAAAAAAGAAAAGATTGACAACTTTTTCTATGCATTGTGAGATGAAGATTACATTTTGGGAGTCAAAGGACCTGAGTTCAAGTCCTTCCTCTGGCCCTCATGTGTTGCATTGCCTATGTTACTTAATTGCTTAGACTTCCTGTTGTCTCATCTATAAATAGTAATGCACTGATATCTACTTCAGAATTGTCAAGAAAATGAAACAAATTATATGATAGTGTTTTGACAAACGTAACGTGTTATGTCAAAGCTCTCAAATGGGCTAGAATCTATATGAGTGAAGGATCCAAACATTGAAATGAAGAATAATACTAGCTGGAAAATCTTTGGTTACACTTCCAAACATTTAGTAGATATCATAGAGAAGAATCAGAAGGCAAGAACTGAGTATATTTGAAGTGGTTGAATTTGTCTCTGAGTGTAATCAGAAGTTAAAAATAGATCTTCAAGGATGGGTAAAATTTGGAATGCAAAAGGAGAATACTCCAAATGTTTCTGCCAGGATAGAGCAGACTTCATCTATCCACTGAATCACTGATTAAATACTTATGGCCTATTGACCATAGTCTAGGCCCTGGAAGGAATATCAAGAAAGATGGAGTAGGAATATCAAGAAAGATGGGGTAGCAATGGAAAGAAAAAGATGTTTGACTTGTATCACATGGCAGACACTGTAAACTTACTGGCATGGCAAGCCTTTGACTCTGTTGCTCCGGCCACTCTTCTTATTTTTGATAGTACCTGTCCTAGCTGCAGTCTTCTCACCAGACCTCACCTTACCTCTGAACCAGTAGAATGAACTCACTGAACTGCCGTTTCCTACATCTTCAAGTATACATATTTTTATTTACATGGGTTCCCAAAGCCAGTATTAGTACTAGTGTAAGGCTGTTTTAGAAGCACTTTTTGTTGTTGTTCAGTCACACAGTCATGTCCGACTCTTTGCAACCCCATTGACTGCAGCACGCCAGACTTCTCTGTCCTTCACCATCTCCTAGAGCTTGCTCAAACTCATGTCCATTGAGTTCATGATGCCATCCAACTATCTCGTCCTCTGTTGTCCTCTTCTCCTCCTGCCTTCAATCTTTCCCAGCATCAGTGTCTTTTCTAATGAGTCAGTTCTTCCCATCAGGTGCCAAAGTATTGGAGTTTCAGCTTCAGCATCAATCCTTCCAATGAATATTCAGGACTGATTTCCTTTAGGCTAGACTGGTTTGATCTCCTTGCAGTCCAAGAGACTCTCAAGAGTCTTCCCCGACAACACAGTTCAGAAGCATAAATTATTTGGCACTCAGTTTCTTTATAGTCCAACTCTCACATTAAAACATCACTACTAGAAAAATCATAGCTTTGACCATATAGACCTTTGTTTGCAAAGTAATGTCTCTGCTTTTTAGTATTCTGTCTAGGTTTGTCATAGCTTTTCTTCCAAGGAGCAAGAATCTTTTAATTTCATGGCTGCAGTCATCATCTGCAGTGATTTTGGAGCCCAAGAAAAGAAAGTCTGTTACTGTTTCCATTTTTTCCCCATCTATTTGCCATGAAGTGATGGGACCAGATGCATTGATCTTCAGTTTTTGAATGTTGAGCTTTAAACCAGCTTTTTCACTCTCCTCTTTCATTTTCATCAAGAGGCTCTTTAGTTCCTTTTTGCTTTCTGCCATAAGGGTGGTGTCATCTGCATTTCTGAGGTTACCGATATTTCTTCTAGCAGACTTGATTCCAGTTTGTGCGTCATCCACCCTAGCATTTTGCATGATGTACTCTGCATATAAGTTAAATAAGGAGGGTGACAATATACAACCTTGATGTACTCACTCAATTAATGTTAAAAAATATATATCTACCTGGACCTGACCCCAGCTTATTGAATGGAAATCTTTAGTACTGAAAATGGGGGGATCTGTATTATATAAAGTTTCTCAGATAATTTTGTGACCTATATTTTGGAGACACTGCCAAGAGAATTGTGGACATGGTTGCTCATGACCTCTGGTTGCTTTTTCATGCTGTTTGATATCAATCTGGCTGCCCCTATTTTTTCCCAGCAGTTGACATGCAGGCTGCCCTTTCCAGAGCTCTTCAATGAGTTGTTAGAGCATCTGTCTTGCCTGTGGTCATCTCACTTAATCTCTCCTTGCTGGCACTGTTAACACACTCCTGGCTGGTGACATGCCAAGCTTGAGAGTAGCTAGAATAGCATCTTTGCTGTGTCTTGGCTGTGCTCCAAGGCTTCATTCTTGGTCATTTTGTCTGACCATTTAATGCAAACTGTAGATCATAGATGACACTGGTCATCTGGTAGAAGAGTTCAAGTAGCCAGAAGTATAATCTCAAGAGGGTGGAAATATCACAGTTATATTAGCTTGGACATGAACATTGCTGTGTAACACATTTAATTTGATTCAAAGTATATTTCCCACTTAGCATTCTGACAACTTTTAATACTGTTTTAATTTATATTCATCTGTTGGAGAAGACTCTTGAGAGTCCCTTGGACTGCAAGTTGGAGAAGGAAGTGGCAACCCACTCCAGCGTTCTTGCCTGGAAAATCCCAGGGATGGCGGAGCCCAGTGGGCTGCCATCTGTGGGGTCGCACAGAGACAGACACGACTGAAGCGACTTAGCAGCAGCAGCAGCATTACTGTGTTGTATATGTAGTCTATAGTGAGTTTCCTTGACCCCAGTTATCTTTTTCTTGGTTCTAAAAATTTAAAATATCATAAATGAAAGCAAGCATTTCTAAAATAGCTAATTGATTTAAAAAATCAACATTTTAATTTGCAGATAAACATTTTTACAAATATATATATTTGTATAATATTATATTTACATATAACATATACTTTTTCTATATGAGTATGCATGAGTGTGTGCTAAGTCACTTCAGTTGTGTCCAACTCTTTGCTACTCCATGGACTATAGCCTGCCAGGCTCCTCTCTCCATGGGGTTATCCAGTCAAGAATATTGGAGTGGGTTGCCATGCCCTTCTCCAGGTAATCCTCCCAACTCAGGGATCAAACCCATGACTCTTGTGTCTCCTGCATTGGGAGGAGGGTTCTTTACCATTAGTGCTACCTGGGAAGCCCCAAAATAACTAAGTATCTTTCCCTGAAATATTTCTTTAAGAGACAGAATGGGAGTTTAGCCCAGGCAGTCCAATTCCAGAACCTGGGCTCATCACATTTAAAATCATACTTCTTTGCTAATACTGCAAAATCTCTTGCATATCTACTTGTGAGCATTCCCATAATGCAACATTTGGGCACCATAATTCTTCATGATCTTTGATGCCAATTAGCAACCACTGTCAGTGAAACTCTTATGGAATCCTTACCAGTACTTTCTAACATACATTCAGTTTTTCTGGCATACCTTCAAGTGTAGTTACATGGAAGTCAATCAGACCACTTTTGTTTTCGTATATTCAATAGTCAGATACATAAAAAGAAAATTAAAAGCCCATCTAAGAGACTGGTTTACATAGATTTCCAACCAGGATAAGTTGTCATCCCTCATTAGTATAATCATGATAACTAAAAATTGGTTTTTAAAGTTAAATCACAATTTTGGGTAGATACTTGCATTTGTAGGTTATGTTTGTTGTAGTTTACTATTTTGAGCTTGTGAATACTAGTGGTTAATTATAAATTCATTTGAATTGTTATTATATCATCATGAAAATTCATGCATTAGCTGAAACGTAATCAAAATTCTGCATTGAATTAATTCAAGAGTCAGAATCTAGAACATTTTGTATAATTTCCATGGTTTATACTGAAACTTCAGAATTGGTCCTGGAAGCTCAGACCATGCCCCTCATATATAACATTAAAGCAAATTATGTCTTAAACTCTTGAGATTTTCATTTTCTTACCTGTCACTGTATTATCATACAATGTATTATCATACACTAATAAACTTTTTTCTCACTTGAGTTTTGAGTGAAATTGTTTCAAGTTATCACACATTGAGAAATATTTTCATGTACTTTTTATACATAGCATGGGCATATGAGTGAGTACACACACACACACACACACAAAGTAGTCCTTACCTATGAATAGATTGGTATCAGTAAGTATATTTGGAAAAGTGTTTTTTAGAACCAGTGACAGCCTCTCATAGGAATAGTGTTATGTTACTGCGTGCATGCTAAATTGCGTCAGTTATGTCCGGATGCAACCTTATGGACTGTAGCCCACTAGGCCCCTCTGTCCATGAGATTTCTCCAGGCAAGAATACTAGAGTGGGTTGCCATGCCTTCCTCCTGGGGATCTTCCCAACCCAGGGACTGAACCCAAGTTTCTGATGTCTCCTGCAGTGGCAGCAGGTTCTTTACTACTAGCCCTATTATGTTACTATTCCAGTACAAAAATGTTATTTACTCATATTTCATGCCATTTTACATATTGCTTTTATTAGATCATCCTTTCCCAATTTCCACTCTAGACACTAGGAATATGTCTCTGTACCACTAACCTTAGGAGATCTTCCATACTGTAACCCATGACAACAATGCTGTTTTCAATATATGCTATCAGCCAACACAGTGGTATTCCATTAGAATACTTATGTAGATGTTAAGAAGCTATGTTTTTATTTTCTTTTCTTTCTTTATATTCTTTTCCTATGTAGGCCATTACAGAGTATTGAGTAGAGTTCTCTGGGTTATATAGCAGATTCTAATAAGTTTATGTTTTTATTTTCAAAATGATACATATCACTGTTTTGTTCTGAATTTTCAAATCTTGAACACAAATAGTTGCTTAATGTTTTCAAAATAAGTAGAGTGTAACAATGGTGGCACAAAACTGTAAGGTTTACTAAAACTAGAAAATACTAATCACAGAGTATATTCTGTTTAATATTCCAATTCAAGTTGCATTTGGTGCATTTATTAATATTTTCTGTTTGTTAGCATTGAAAGTAACTGAGAAGTGCACTTTTTATTAGCCATATTTTCAAGGAGTCACAATTAATTTACAATTAGAAGACCTTTCTCAATTTAATCATTGGCACAGAGAAAAATCAGCAAGTAAACTCTGGAAAGCTGGTATTCAGAATGCTGGTGAAAGGTTTTTTTCTTTCTAAAGTGTAACCGGGTTTTTAATAAATGTGTTTGTTTTGTAAGTAATCACTTTTTAATCAATGGGTCTCTGACTTACTCAGTTTTCTGCTAAGTCACTTCAGTCGTGTCCGACTCTGTGCGACCCCATAAACGGCAGCCCATCAGGCTCCCCCGTGCCTGGGATTCTCCAGGCAAGAACACTGGAGTGGGTTGCCATTTCCTTCTCCAATGCATGAAAGTGAAAAGTCAAAGTGAAGTCGTTCAGTCATGTCTGACTCATCGTGACCCCATGAACTGCAGCCTACCAGGCTTCTCCGCCCATGGGATTTTCCAGGCAAGAATACTGGAGTGAAGTACCATTGCCTTCTCCCTTACTCAGTTTAGGTAACTATAACAAAATACCACAGACTGGGTGGCTTAAGCTCGCACTTTTCTTGCACTTTTGGAGTTTTGGAAGTCTCATACAGAGGCACCAGCAGAGTTGGTGCCTGGCGAGAGCTCTCTTCCTGGTTTGTAAATGACTGCTTTTTCACTGTATCCTCCTATGCAGGGGAGAGGGAGCTCTAGTCTGTCTTCCTCATTTTATAAAAACACTAATCCCATTATGTATGCCCCACCCTCATGACCTGAGCTAATCTAGTTACTTCTCAAGAGTTCCACATCAAAATACTGTTACTTTAGGGGTTAGAGTTTCAACCTGTGAAGGTAGGAGGTGGGAGGAGCGGAGAGGGCTAGGGACATAAACATTCAACCCATCAATTCAGTCGCTCAGTCGTGTCCGACTCTTTGCGACCCTATGAATCGCAGCACTCCAGGCCTCCCTGTCCATCACCAACTCCCGGAGTTCACTCAGACTCTCATCCATCGAGTCAGTGATGCCATCCAGCCATCTCATCCTCGGTTGTCCCCTTCTCCTCCTGCCCCCAATCCCTCCCAGCATCAAAGTCTTTTCCAATGAGTCAACAATTTGCATGAGGTGGCCAAAGTACTGGAGTTTCAGCTTTAGCATCATTCCTTCCAAAGAAATCCCAGGGTTGATCTCCTTCAGAATGGACTGGTTGGATCT
>SJYT01084851.1:41902-72730 GCA_006410635.1 Cephalophus harveyi | reverse complement strand
TATCCTATCATTTTGCCTTTTCATACTGTTCATGGGGTTCTCAAGGCAAGAATACTGAAGTGGTTTGCCATTCCCTTCTCCAATGGGCCACATTCTGTCAGACCTCTCCACCATGACCCGCCTGTCTTGGGTTGCCCGGCAGGCATGGCTTAGTTTCATTGAGTTAGACAAGGCTGTGGTCCTAGTGTGATTAGATTGACTAGTTTTCTGTGAGTATGGTTTCAGTGTGTCTGCCCTCTGATGCCCTCTTGCAACACCTACCATCTTACTTGGGTTTCTCTTACCTTGGGCGTGGGGTACCTCTTCACGGCTGCTCCAGCAAAACACAGCTGCTGCTCCTTACCTTGGATGAGGGGGTATCTCCTCATCACCGCCCTTCCTGACCTTCAATGTGGGATGGCTCCTCTAGGCCCACCTGCGCCCACACAGCCACCACTCCTTGGACGTGGGGTTGCTCGTTCCGGTCGCTGCCCTGGCCTCGGACGCAGGGTGGCTCCTCTCAGCCGCCACCCCTGGCCTCGGACGCGGGGTGGCTCCTCCCGGCCACCGTCCCTGGCCTTGGATGTGGGGTAGCTCCTCTCAGCCGTTCCTGTGCCATCACAGCCTGGCACTCTAGGCCGCTGCCCCTGACCTCGAACGTGGAGTAGCTCTTGGCCGTGCTTAGTGTGCCGGCCGCCGCCACCTGCGCTTAAAAGTCCCTATTTGGAGAATGTGCATATGAGTTTCATCCACATGGGTTTCTATATTTTAAAATTGGAATGCCTTTGAAAAGTCAAGCCCTCTCCAGTTTACTACAGTCCCTGCTGCCACTCCTGACTGTCCTGCTCCTTGCTCAGTACTCTTAAGGATGTGGTCTACTAAGCATCTCTGTATACCTGAACGATTGATTCTTGATCTAAATCATTTAATTTTAAAAAATGTATCAAGATTTTTATATTAAACTATCCTTTTAATTTCCTCCTATAGGATGGAGAACTTAATACGGGGAAGGAATCCCCCACAATATCAGAGAAGTCCTTGTAAAGAAGTTCGTGCAGCACTTCGGAAGAGGCCTGAAGAGGAGTGTAAGTATGTTTAATAGGATTAACTTTGTTCTAGATAGACTTAGGTGAGTAGCATAACAAAACTACAATGTTAACCTCTAAGTGATCAATCAAATGATAGAGGTATTTAACAAATACTTGTTGAATCTAATTGAAATTACTGTAAAAAATATCATATGATACCTGGGTTTAGGCACTAAGAACATTGTTTTCTTTATTGTTTCTTGTGTACTTAAAAATGCTCTACTGATAATTTGGTTCTGTGTTCAAATGAGATTGGAAAAGGCCACACAGTCTACCACATCTTTCTTAGACATATGTTCCGTGAATACTGCTTCTGAAGAAGTTAAAAAAAATTTTAATTTGTTTTAAATGAACATTTTCCAGTTTCGTTTGACCACAGTACTCTTTCAACCTTTAAAAAACAAAACAAAACAACAACAAACCAAGAACTCTTTGAAAACCACTGCATTAGTCTAAAGAATAAATGTTTAGTGGCAAATAGAAATCCATTGTTCAAAATGAAATATTTGAATTAATTGAATTTAGGAATGAGGAGTCATGTATTCCCTCATAAAGCCATTTTAATCCATCTTTAAGTTATCAAAATGTTACAATATATAATTGCAGAGATCTTGTCTAAATGTTTCTAGTCTATAGCATTGTTGGAGATGTTTTATCATAATATTTGTATTTTAAGTTTATATGATGACCCATAATACTAGCTTTCTTCATGGCATTTGCATCTGGTTATTTTCAGGGAACTAAATCACAGTTCATTATGACAAAAATTTATCTGAATGATGCATTTTTACAGGAACTTACATTGTGTTAAGGATAGAGCTAATGCAGTGGATTCATTGGCATAAACAATTTAGTAGACTTTTAAGGTTATATTGGTATTTTAAATTAGTTTGAAATACACTATTCTGGGTGAAGATCAAATATATTAAATCTGGGCACACTCACGGCAAGCAGTGTGTTTTTGTTTTCTTTCATTTTATTAGAACGTCAATAGATGATCTGATCGGGTTGGCATCTATGTCATTCGATATAGTGTTTCATTTTGGTATATTTATAACTTCCAACATATCCAAGTAAAACTAAAATTTGAAAATGAAGATATAGTTAATGGGCATGTTAAAACAAAAACTGTAAAATGCAGACTCGTGCATAAAACTATTCCTTCTTTATTGAGTTCACCAGGATTTCTCCTCTATGATGGTTTAACATAATCAACTTAGTCTCTGTTATAGTTCTGCAGGTTTTATTTAGAAACTTAGAAGGGATTTTAAGAATAAAGCTATAGTTGATTCTCTTGGAATCACAGAGTATATTTAGTGTATATAAAGTCATTTTTCAGCCCTCTTATACTGAGTTGGTCTAACCCAGAGGTTGACCAGCTACAGTCCAAATATATCCTGACGCCTCTTTCTGTAATAAAATTTTATTGAAACAGAGCCATCTCTGTTCATTTAGGAATTGTGTATGGCTGCTTTCCACAACAAATGAAAAGTTGAGCAGTTGTGACAGAAACTATATGGTCCACAAAGCCAAAAGTATTTACTTGATTCTTTACAGAAAAAGGTTTTAAAACCCTCATCTAGGCCAGTGGGTCTCAAAGTGTGGTCTCCAGACCAGCAACAGCACCTGGGAATGTGCTGTTGAAACACAGATTTTAAGGTCTACAACCCACAACTACTGAATCCAAACAGCTGAGAGTCAAGTCCTCAGCTGAAAATTTGTTTGGAGAATTAAGGACGGTTTATATTAAGCACCTAGTATAGAACTTGGGATGTGGCAAGTTTTCTGTGTTTTGAAGAAGCCCTAGAGGAGATTCTGATGCAAGCTCAAACTCCAACACCACTAGGCTGTCAAGTGACTGGCTGTAAGATGACATTAAATTACCATGGTTACAAAAGACTAATAATAATAGACATATTTCAGAGCTAAGTCTTTGTTGTTTAATGTAAGGTACATTTAAAAAAAAACTATTTATTCTGTTATAACAAGCAAATCCTCAACAACTGGACCATGGCAGTCAGGACAATTTTTGAAATATCATTACAGGAGCTCAACTGGATTGACTATGTTGTTGAACATGGAAGGACATAATGAGAAATGAGAAACATACAAAGTAATATTCTCTCACATTATTCCCTGTTAGTTTAATACATAGTTCTTCTTGTCTGGTATTGACTGCTGTTAATTCCCTAAGAAAGAATCCTCTTTTTTAGAATGAGAGCAATACAGTAGTTAATTAAGACATTAACTTTAAAGTTACACACAGGGATTTCTTCTTTAATGTGACACAATATGATCAGATGCAGGACCCTGGGTATTATTTTCTTAATCTAAATGAGTCAGTCTGCTTATTTGAAAAATGTGGATAATTAAAGAGTCTTCCTTGAAAATTTGTTTGGAGAATTAAGGACGATTTATATTAAGTACCTGGTATAGAAGTTGGGATGTGGCAAGTTTTCTTCTTTCTTGCTTTCTTCCTCTTCATCTATTATTGCAGTGCTTATTCAGCTAACCATTGGAGGATAGCAAAGCATGTTTTGATCATAGAAATGAAAATGTAGGGAAATTATAACTACTATTTACCATAAGGAACAGGTTGTAAACAAATGACACAAAGCTGGAATTCTTGCAGCAGTGTTAGTAATTTGTGTTAGTTAGATAGCAATTTGTCTCACATTCTTTCCTATTAATTCTACAAATTCAACTGGGATCTAGATCAAGACTTACAGGTCAGCTCCTGTGGAAAGCTGCCACCTTAGAAAATCATCATAGAAAGTCAAATAATAGTGGCTTCCCTTTGCTGAGAATTGAAAGAATAGTGGAACTTGACTCTGACAATGTGTGTATGTGTGCTCTGTCGATAGGGTCCTCCAAATGCAAGGAAGCCCTCTTTCATTTGGAGATTTGCAAACAAGAGGGTTTAGCTGAATAACAGAATTTACTACTTTCTTTTATAATCATTTACAATATTTTCAACGTTGATATTAGGTCACCAGACATATTGCTTTTAACCAGTTATTTCATGTAAGTTATATCTAGCTATGCTGCATTTAGCATAGCCAAGCAAATTTTCAAGAATCAAGTACAAATTTTCAAGAATCGAGTAAACCTTGGTCCTTCGAAAAGGCAGATTTTTAAATATGCTCAGGTTACTTCCCATAAAAAAAAACAAAAATAAAAACTTTGTCCTCAAAACCAAAGCACCATTCAGCTACAGCCCTACATTCTCCTTCTGTCCCCAGGCAAATCTCTCTAAAGAGTCATCTACGCTCACTCCACTTACCCTCCTCTCACTCCTCCAAATCAATGCAGTCTGGCTCCTATTCAATCACTCTGCTGAGACAGCTTTTATTCAGACTAGCCATAATCTCTTTATGATGCTATATTAATTTTATATTGCTTTGTAATAAATTATCACAAATTTACAGTCTTAAAATACAGTTTATCTCAGTTTCTTTGGATCAAGAATCCAGGTGGGGCTTAGCTAGGTTCTCTGCCTCAGAACCAGGCTGCAGTTTCATCATGAACTCAGTTGGGGAAGAGGCCACTTCTAAGCTTACTTACGCTGTTGGCAGAATTTGCTTTCTTATGGCTCTATGACCAAGAGTCTAGATTTTTTTTATGACCAAGAGTCTAGCTGAGGGCCACATTTCGGATCTAGAGATCTCCTGCAGTTCCTTGGTATATGTACATTCTCAATACGGTTGCTTACTTCATTGTTTATACGAAATGTCAAAATATTCTTGTATTAACCAGTTTGGTAAAAATCATGATAATTAGTCAAGTTCTTGCCTTCATATTAGAAGTTATTGAATATGATTTAATGTTCATTTTCCCTGATGACTCGAGAGTTTTGCAAATGCCAGTTCCTATCTAGAATTCTATCTGAGCGTCCCTCCATATCAGGTTTGTGATTGCTCTTGCTTTTTATCCGTCTACCCCTTCTTTTGGGATTGTGTTTCCTATTTTAATGTTCTCTTTCAGAAACGATCCTTTTTAAGAATTTCACACTAAATATGTGTCAATGAATCAAGGCTTGAAAACCAGTCAAGCCCTTGGATGATTTACAGTGAACTGGATAGAGAAATAGGGGATAGTAAATGCAATATAAGAAGTGGGGTGCATTAATTTAAAAGATCCTAAGCCTACCTTTCTTCTCACTGACTTCATCTCAAGTTTGTGATGGGTCTCTGGATACTAGGATTCTTTACCAGGTTCCTGTTTCAAATTATGTCCCAGTGATTCCAGTATGGTGTGGATGACCTGGTGTTACTGTCAACTCACTCACTTGGTCAAGGTACTTAGGCAGTGGAGGTGGGGAAGTGTTCATATTTGCTAAGGAAATTTGAAGTAACCCTTTACAATGGTAGCACCATGCTATGTAGTTATAGAACTCATACATGTGCGTAACAATGTCAGTGTGCAGAGGAAGAGTTACTATGTTTTCCCGGGCTTCTGTTTATGCTAGGAAACTTCCTAGATGCCTCTAGAAAATATTCCTTACCCTTTCATTAGCCTAAATTGGGATAAATCCCTATTCCTGTATCTTCACTATACTCCATAAGAATTCTATGTACTCATTGGCTTAAGCCTATTATACTGGACCAATCACATTTAAGAGTTGGTTTAGTATTAAAAGTAATCCTAGATAATGTAAGGTAATGAAAGTGAGGTAATGAAAGTGAATGTATTTGTCATTTGGTCTAGTATAATGGAAAAGGTAAAGTTACTCAACATTATATTCCATACTATTGCTTGTAGTATGTATTTGTCTCTGTATATTTAGCTATCCCATATTGTTTTAGAGATGAGAATGGGAACATAAAAACAGAAGAGGTGGTAACTGGCAGATCAGGAATCTGAAAGTGAAAGTGTTAGTTGCTTAGTCATGTCTGACTCTTCGGGCCCCATGAACTGTGGCCTGCCAGACTCTTCTGTCCATAAAATTCTCTAGGCAAGAATACTGGGGTGGATAGCCATCCCCTTCTCCAGGGGATCTCCCCGACCCAGGGATTGAACTCAGTTTTCCTACATTGCAGTTAGATTCTTTACCATCTGAGCCATTAGGGAAGCCCCCAATGATATTAAAGTGACTTCCAGGCCTCTATTTATCATGCAGAGCCCTCTTTCCCTATCTAAGCCCTATAATTTATGGGCAGTTGTGTTTCCATTATCTTCAGTTGCTCTTTTAGCTTTTCTTAAAATACAGTTTCCTTCTTATTTGGAATGAAACTCATTTCCTCTACATCTCCCTTCCATTCTAGGGCCAGCCCTCCTTTTTGTCAAGCTTAATTATTGGCTATATTGTATAGATGAGGCTGGGGCTCCCCAGTGGCTCAGTGGTAAAAAATCCACCTGCAGTGCAGGAGCTGCAGAAGATGCAGGTTCAGTTCCTGGGTCTGGAATATCCCCTGGAGAAGGGTATTATAACCCACTCCAGGATTCTTGCCTGGAGAATCCCATGGACAGAGGAGCCTGGCGGGCTATAGTCCATAGGGTCACAAAGAGTCAGACACGACTGAACCGACTTAGCTCGCATATACATAGATGAGGCTGTAGGATCTCAGACATGTTAAATAATTCATACAGTGTCACACAACCAGTCAGTGCCAAAGTTGGGTTGCAAATGTTAAGTTTGACTCCCAAAGCTATCTTATTCCTTCTGTTCCATGCTGTATGCCTACACACAGTATTCTATGCCCTCATTTTAGCTCTCCAGGATTCACTTCCTGCTTAATTCTTAAAAAAATTTTAAGCATAAATTATCATACAAAGAAAGGTATATAACATGTGTGTATAGCTTAAAGAGTTAGAAACTAGCACGCATGGATCTAAAATATCAGAGTTGCTGAATTATAGATTCCTACTCAACTCTGTTTATCTCTTTAGTTTGGCATATCCATTCTAGAAAACTAGTCTTTCCTACTTCTCATTTCTGAGGTCTTTCTTTACAGTGACCATTTTTAAGTCCTACAACAGTCAAAGGAATAATGTACATGATTTTTGTACCAGGGGACTCAAAAGAAACAAATAGTCAGTGATTTCTTATTAGCTTGAAAATCTTATTATTTGTTTGATTTTTTATTAATATCTTAGATTGTGACTATACAGTGTCATAACAAAAAACAAAGTTGCATTTTTAAGTTGAATTTTATCAGCACATTTGAAATAATACATGTTACTCACTAATAATTTGGGGATGATATATTATAAAGATAAGATTAAAGGGAGATTAGATTAAATTAGATTCATAGCCTGAATATTCTTAGACTAATTAAAAAATTGAAATCAAGCTCATGCAAGCTTTGTACAAAATTGGTATATTTTAGAGGTAGTAACAGAAATTCAGGCAGAAATATGTCTTGAATTTTTCTCTGGAATATCCACAGGTTTAAACCACCTTTCTCAGTTATCAGCAGTTATATTTGTCCCAAGACTCTATGTAAGATATGATTTTAGAAAAAATCCACTAGCACTAATTTTACTGGCACCTCTGGCTTAGCAAGCCATTCATTTGAATTAGGTCTTGAATCATCATTGGACTTTTTAAAATGCAAATTCCTTCAAGGGTAATACTAGTCAAATCTTAAGACTCTCTAACATAAAAGTGATTTTAGATCACTAATCTCAGCAAAGAATAAAATCTCGAGAGAACTATGGATGCTCAGAGAGAAAAAGGAAAGGTCAAAAAATGGTTATATAGGTGAGGAATTTAAAAACAAATTCACTTGCTGCATATTTTTGCTAAGGGTTGGTTCTGTTATCGGATGAAAGATATTTTCACATAAAATTTCAGCCCTTTCTACATTCTTCCATTTATTTCAGTAGTAACTACCATACTAATTTATTCCTCCTTTGTGAAAGGTTCTCCTTCTCTCCTTGGCAGATGGCAGGAAGGAATGCCCTCCTATTGGTCCCTGAAACACTTTGCACAGATTAATAATGCAGTAGTTATAGCACAGTATTTTACCATTTGCTTGCATGTTTATTTCCTCCTAGTTGGGTTCTATGTTGCTTAAGAGCAGACAGATACATCTAACTCATTTATCTACCACTAGCATTAAGCATAATATTTGATATATAATTATCAAGCTAATAAAAGTTTACCCCCAAAATTAGCAAACTGTAAATGATGAAACTCGATTCATGCCATGATATTTATTGGAGTCTGTGCCTGTGTGTGCTAAGTAGCTTCAATTGTGTCCAAGTTTTTTGTAACCTTATGAACTGTATGTAGCCTGTCAGGTTCCTCTGTCCATGGGGATGTGCCAGGCAAGAATACTGGAATGGATTGCCATGTCCTTCTCCAGGGGATCTTCCTGACCTAGGAATCAACCTGCATCTCTTATGTCTCCTGCATAAGCAGGCAGGTTCTTTACCACTAGCACCACCTGTGAAGCCCCTTTGGAGTTCAAAGGAATCCAATACATAACTTCAATTTTCCAGAATAATTTTGGAACCAATTAAGGTATTGATAAGATGTCAGGAAGTTAGAGATCAAGCATCAATTTCATTACTTTTAAAAGCTGGATAGGAGGACATAGCTGAGATGTTTGACAACAAATGACTTCTCACTACAAATGCATACTTAACCTAAATGCATACTTAACTCAGCCACAGCAGTTCAGGAAAACCATGGGCCTGCTCATGTGGGGAATTCCTCCTACAAAATGTATAGCATTGAGAAACAGATCAGTGTAACTTGTCTTCCCTAAAGCAGGTTCACCCCAAAGAAAGATGGAGGAAGGGGCTAGCCTACACATGTCAAATTCTTCAAAATTTACAAATAAAGTAAATCCCTGCATTTCCTAGTAAGAGTTAGGAAAGGGATTAGAGGGTCTATAGTGTTGGAAAAATCTCTCCACACAGAAAATAAGTGAGTGGAGAAACATCAACACTTGCAATGTTGCTTATAATTTTTATGTCTTAAGCTACAGAGCTTAAATATTAAACCCTTAGAAAACTAGAGGGGAATTAATTAGGGCAATCTCTCCCAGATATAAACTGCTATTCTTTCATGAACTCTTCTGGTATCATTGGGGGCAGAGAAGTGAATCAGTGTAGATTTAACTCCAAGACCACTGTAGACCAAAGTCTTAACACTTCATGTTCTACTTATTATCCAAATAATGCTCTACATGATTAGCAAGGTTTCTGCAATATGATTAAACTACATTCATTTATCCAACAAATATCTACTGTTTGAGTGCACATGTGTGCCTGTCTCACTGTTCTGGGTATTTGTGATGCATAGTGAGAAAAAATTTAAAAATCAAAAAAGGCAAACATTTCTTGTCTCAACAAAGTTATGCTTTTGTTGGGGAAAACAGACGTTAAACAAAATAAGTAGGTTATAATCCATAGAAGGTGATTCATAGTGTAGAAGAAAGAGGAAAATTAAGGGGGTTTATGATTAGATAGACATTTGAGGGCACTTTTAAGTAGGAAGACCAGAATATGGAGAACTTCACAAATAAAGAGATGAAGGAGTTATCCACACCAGTTTAAATTCTATGACTCTTGCATTTAAATTTAACTGGAAGAACCCTCCCATCAGAGGTTAATTTTGGCATCATGCATAGTTGGGCATAACTGAGTGACTAAAACTTTCACATTTTTTGCGTGCAGTATTTTCAAACCTTTAAAAAACTTTCACTTTTTTGCGCACAATATTTCAAACCTTTAAAAATTGTTGCCTTTTGAACTGCCAGATATGGGGTGAATGTGAGTCTGCCTAATAGGATGGTTTCTACAAAGTGTGATGAGCAAGTGTCTTTAGTCCTGGAACCCTAGTGCCTTTTGCCACGTGTACTGCTATGGAATTGCTTGTTGTTAGTTGCTCAATCATGTCTGACTCTTAGAATTCGATGAACTGTAGCCTGACAGGCTGCTCTGTCCATGGTATTCTCCAGGCAAGAATACTGGAGTGGGTAGCCATTCCTTTCTCCAGGGGATCGTCCCGACTCAGGGATTGAACCAAGGTCTCCTGCTTTGCAGGCAGATTCTTTACCATTTGAACCACCAGGAAGACCATGGAATTGCTTAGACCTTTATAACTGCTGTCATTGTCATCTGTTTCACCTGGAGAATTAACCTCAGCACATTCATGGCCTAAATCAGCTGTTGTTTCTTCAGAAATATATGCCTCTAGGGACTTAATGAGGCTAAATGTCTGTTCTTTCAAGAAGCTTTCTTTCTTCAACATTGGATTGTTCTGGGAAGGGCTTGAGTAGAACCTCTGTATTATCTTTTTCACAGAAGTAAAGTAGGCACTTAGTGCTTCATCTGTTTCTATTGTTCTACTGATTTTAGGTTAATGTTGCCAGAGAGAATACAAGTTCAGTTCAGTCACTTAGTCGTGTCCAACTCTTTGCGACCTCATGAACCACAGCACGCCAGGCCTCCCTGTCCATCACCAACTTCCAGAGTCCACCCAAACTCATGTCCATTCAGTCAGTGATGCCATCCAGCCATCTCATCCTCTGCTGCCCTCTTCTCCACCTGCCCTCAATCTTTCCCAGCATCAGGGTCTTTTCCAGTGAGTCAGCTCTTTGCATCAGGTAGCCAAAGTACTGGAGTTTCAGCTTCAACATCAGTCCTTTCAATGAACACCCAGGACTGATCTCTTTTAGGATGTACTGGTTGGATCTCCTTGCAGTCCAAGGGACTCTCAAGAGTCTTCTCCAACACCACAGTTCAAAAGCATCAATTCTTTGGCAAGGCACCTGGATAAATTTGAATACATATATACAACAAATACATTTTTATATCTTATTTAACATTTAGAGTACATTTAAAATGAAAATATTATTCTTTATCTGAAACTCAGATAAGAGTGTTTGGATTCTACAGAAAAACAGAAACAATAGCATGTATGTGTGTGTGTGTGTGTGTGTATTTCAAAGGAATTGGCTCACCTGATTATTTTGGCTGGCAAGTCCAAAATATGCAGGCTGAAGAACCAAGAAGAAGCTGATATGTAAATCTAAAAGTCCATCTGTTAGCAGAATTCCTTCTTCCTTTGGAAAAATCAGAGTCTTTCTAGAAATAATTTCAACTAATGGATGAGGGTCACACTCATTATGGGTTCCCAGGTGGTGCCAGAGGTAAGGAATCTTCCTGCCAATGCAGGAGACACAAGAGACAGATTCAGTCCCTGGGTCAGGAAGATGTGGGGAGTAGGAAATGACAATCCACTCGAGTATTCTTGCTGGAAAGTTCCATGGACAGGAGAGTCTGGCACGCCACAGTCCATGGGTCACAAAGAGTCAGACATGACTGAGTTCACATGTGTGTGTGTGTGCACACACACACACTCATTATGGAGGGTAATTGGTTTTACGCAAATTCTACTAATTTAATATCAATCTCATCCAAAAACACCCTCACAGAAGCCTCCAGAATAATGTCTGACCACATATTTAGGCATTGTGGCCCAATCAGTTTGACCTGGAAAATCAACCATTACAGTGTCTTTTTTTTTAAATTCTGAATCTGACAACTCTATTACAGGGGTCTGAACTGAGTTTCTAAGAATTTAAATTGTTCCTATGTCTGGTCTCATCATTTCATGGGAAGTAGATGGGGAAACAGTGGAAACAGTGTCAGACTTCATTTTGGGGGGCTCCAAAATCACTGCAGATGGTGACTGCAGCCATGAAATTAAAAGACACTCCTTAGAAGGAAAGTTATGACTTATGACCAACCTAGATAGCACATTCAAAAGCAGAGATGTTACTTTGCCAACTAAGGTCTGTCTAGTCAAGGCTATGGTTTTTCCTGTGGTCATGTATGGATGTGAGAGTTGGACTGTGAAGAAAGCTGAGCACTGAAGAATTGATGTTTTTGAACTGTGGTGTTGGAGAAGACTCTTGAGAGTCCCTTGGACTGCAAGGAGATCCAACCAGTCCATTCTGAAGGAGATCAGCTCTGGGATTTCTTTGGAAGGAATGATGCTAAAGCTGAAACTAGTACTTTGGCCACTTCATGCGAAGAGTTGCCTCATTGGCAAAGACTCTGATGCTGGGAGGGATTGGGGGCAGGAGGAGAAGGGGACAACAGAGGATGAGATGGCTGGATGGCATCACTGACTCGGTGGACATGAGTTTGAGTGAGCTCTGGCATCTGGTGATGGACATGGCGTGCTGCGATTCATGAGGTCACAAAGAGTTGGACATGACTGAACGACTGAACTGGTGTTGATCTATTTCGTTCTTTAATAATGTAAAGCTATAACTATTTCCTAGTACTTTGGTTTTTAGGTTTTCACTGCTTTTGGGCTCAAATATATTTTTTGTAATATATTTTCCTAAACTTTATCTTATGAGGTCTTCTATATGAGAGCTATTAAATCGAAAAATTCTGAGTCTTTCAAAAGAATTCACTATTCAAAGAAATCATATTCATCCTCACTTGTCTGGGTTGGATAATCACACTGAGGGAGAAATTTCCCATAAAATCAGGATCAAAATCAAGCTGAGACTCCATCTCTTATTGTTCTGCATGCCTTTTCCTGCAATGTGTCTCCTTTGAAAAGAAGTGAAAATGAAAGTCTCGGTCGTGTCTGACTCTTTGCGACCCCGTGGACTGTAGTCTGCCAGGCTCCTCTGTCCATGGAATTCTCCAGGAAAGAATACTGGAGTGGGTAGCCATTCCCTTCTCCAGGGGATGTTCCCAACCCAGGGTTTGAACCCAGATCTTCCTCATTGCAAATGGGCTCTTTACAGTCTGAGCTACCAGGTAAGCCCTGGATCTTCCTTTAAATGGATAACTGTATAAATTTCTGGAGTGTTTTT
This sequence comes from Cephalophus harveyi, assembly GCA_006410635.1. Lineage (NCBI taxonomy): Eukaryota > Metazoa > Chordata > Mammalia > Artiodactyla > Bovidae > Cephalophus > Cephalophus harveyi. The sequence goes on along the minus strand of SJYT01084851.1, from coordinate 59,868 downwards.
CTTAGGGTAAGACAATGCCTGTACCCTCACCTATAATGATTTCATCACTTTGAAAATCACCTAATAATGCTTTAAATATACTTTTCTATCCTTAAATTTGTCCAGATTTTGTGGATGCTTTGGTACTGTGTCCGCTTTCTTTGAGTCGTCATTCCCAGGTGATGTCATTCTGGAGTCTTTATCTACAGCTTTGAAAGGCCACATCCTCTGTAGTTTCCCAGACCCTGCCATCTCTTGGGGATTCGTTCCAGATTGCTCTCTGAAATTCTGTCTCTCTGCTTTGGTTAGGTTTCTTTAGGCTACAGTCATAACTGTTTGACTTGGTCCTTTAAAATTTATCAGAGCTAGGTCTATCTGTTTCTTTTTCTTTTTTTACCTTGCTTATAGTTTCCTTTGTTGTGCAGAAGCTTTTAATTTTAATTAGATCCCATTTGTTTATTTTTGCTTTTATTTTGAGTATTCTGGGAGGTGGATCATAGAGGATCCTGCTGTGATTTATGTCGGAAAGTGTTTTGCCTATGTTCTCCTCTAGGAGTTTTATAGTTTCTGGTCTTACGTTTAGATCTTTAATCCATTTTGAGTTTATTTTTGTGTGTGGTGTTAGAAAGTGATCTAGTTTCATTCTTCTACAAGCAACTTAGAGCCTGAGCAGTGTGCGCCGTGAGCAGGGGAAAGACAAGCGCAGATGAGACACTGCAAGCACACGCCAGTAATATTTGTTTGCAGTATCCGTTTCTTTTTAATATTTGTTTCTCTTGGTCTGAAAGTTCCCATTTTCTTCTCCCTGTCTGTCTAATATATCTTATAAAATCTCAATATTTCTCCTAAGGAAAACTCTCTGTTCTTCCAATGTAATTAGCCAGTTTTCCTTTATTTTGTTTTTATTTTTATATTTATTCTGTTATAATAATAAAGCTAAAGCATGCTCCTTTTCATACCATTCCAATTCCCCCTGGATACCTTAACAAACAATTCTTACAGACTAAGTGCTCCAAACAGACTTTATTCTTTCTGTTTGTGGCCTTTATATATGCAGTCATTTCAATGATATGTTTGTTATCTTTCTCATTTCCACCTAGGAGAGGACAGATTCTCTTCATTATAAGGACTCCCTATTACTTTTCATTTGTTTGCTAATCAAATTCACTACTCTTCTGTGGGAGCATTCACATTGAGAGTTCTCTGATTTATAAGGCCATGGACAGTGCTTATGTGAGGATCAAGCCCAGAGCCCAAGGTCTAACTGCAACATCTTAAACACTGTGGCCAGTGCCCAATACAATCAGTGAGGTCAATATAGTGTTGATAAAACAGCCCAGTCTGCACAAAAACAACATTTGCTTGGGAATAAGAGTGCTGTGAGTTGCAGTAAACCTCCAATCAAATCTTGCATATCCTACTTGCTAATACTGAAAGACCATGACTCCATGCCCTGGTCCCATCAAAAACTTTTCCAAGTGCCATTTGCATCACCAAAATTTTCTTTTTGCCTACTTATTTTTATTACTGATAAAAGTGACATTGGAGGATGTGGCTAATGTGCCTGGCTCCCATGATCTTCTTAAGAATTAGCTCATGTAACTTCATTCCAAAGGGGCATATTGCTGTACAGCTGGAAACTTGCAGATGTCCTAGGCAGGCACTAGGAGGGAAAAGAAGGGTTCTGAATACAACATCTCTGCCCAGTTCTTCTTCAGTATGTGTTAAGTCGCTTCAGTCGTGTCCAACTCTTTGTGACCCCATGAACTGCAATCTGCCAGGCTCCTCTGTCTATAGGATTCTCTAGGCAAGAATGCTGGTTGGGGTGTCATGCTCTCCTCCAGGGGATCTTCCCGACCCAGGGATCAAATCCACATCTCTTAGGTCTCCTGCACTGGCAGGTGGGCTGTTTATCACTAGCGCCCCTTGGGAAGCCCTCTGAAACCACAGAGCTGTCTACAAAAGCAGGCTTCTGCTCAGAACACTCTTAGCTGCAGAAACAGACACACACCCAGGTATGCCAGCTCTGCACATGGCTCCAAGGCCACACGTGAATGGGCGCTGGATCCCTGCTTTGTAGGGGACCAGCCTGACCTGCTCTCATGGGCAGACCTGGAGAACATTGCAGCTGGGAGATCTTCTGGGGAGATGACATGGATCCTGACCAAGCAGGCCCAAGTTCAAGGCTTCCTGGCCTCGAGCCATAGACCTGGGCTCCCAGAGCTGCCTTCCTGAGAGCCGAGGGTTCCTCTGAGAGCCCCCTGGCACATTCACCTTCTGCCTCCTACACATGGGAGTCAGCTCTCCAGGAAGTCCGTCAGTACACATGGGAGTCAGCTCTCCAGGAAGTCCGGATGCAGGCAGCCACTCGGGGTGATGAGAAGGGAAGCCCCCAGCAGCCGGTCAGTGGGAGGCGGTGTGGACCCAAAATGTCTTCTTCAGAACTTACCAATCAGATAACCCCATTCCACACCCCTGGAAAGGAGACAGTAGGGCAAGAGCTCAGAAAGTTTGGGCAAATGTCTCCTCATGTAATCCTTAGAAGCGGGCAATATGTCTACCTCCTCCTGTAGCACTCCTGTGGCACTCAGTGACCATGAACCAGTTCTGGCAGATGCTCTTATGGGTTATCTCCATCACGATGTTTCTGCTCTTCAGTATCTAGAACTCCTGTTTCAGAATGAAAGGCCAACGCCAAGAGAGCATCCTCACTGGGATGGGAAGGTACTCGCACAATGGCAATAACCTCTCCAAAGAAATTCCTTCGTAAAGTCTCCTTTTCTTTCAGTGCACTACTACTTTTTATAATAAATCATGGATCTGATTGGAAGGAGAGGGTATCCAAAAACCACAGAGCATAAGCTTAGCTGCATAGATCAGATAGGTATAGTTCAGAACACAGGTTCTGGAGCCAAGCTGCCTACATCTCAGTGACATGTTTACTACCTCTGATCCATATGACATTGTTCTATATATGGAATAAGTAAGTGTTTTTCCAAAATAAAAGTTCTAAAAGCAAATAATGTATATTTGCCCCTTTGGAAATTCTCTGATTTTATTAGTTTAAAGAAAGCATAACTATTTAATTGGAACATGCTATCTTAGAAAGAGTTACATTAATTTATTTTCATTAGATACAAAGAGTATTTGTACTCAAAGATTTTTTTTTTTTCAAAGATTTTTAAATGGTATCTCCATTACTAGAGAAGCCAAAGGAAAGATTACATTTTGCATGTTTCAATTATTTGAATTGACAGTGTGTCCATATGATATAAAAGCAAGAAAATTTTCACATCAATACTTTTTAAATGCATTCACATATAAAAATCAGGCATTGTGTTGTTTCATTTTGTGTGAATTTGAAACTCCTGTCAAGACCAAAGCTAAATGCATGCATGCTCATTTGCTAAGTCATGTCCGACTCTGGCGACCCCATGGACTCTAGCCCACCAGGCTTCTCTATATAGGATTTCCCAGGTAAGAATGCTGCAGTGGGTTGCCATTTCCTTCTCCAAGGAATCTTCCCAACCAAGTGATCAAATCCATGGCTCCTGCATTAGCAGGCAGATTCTTTACCACTGAGTCACCGGGAAACCCCCAAACTAAATACTTCCTTTTTAAATTTTTTAATATGTATGTATGTATTTGTCTGTGCCAGGTTTTAGTTGCAGCCTGCGGGGTCTTTAATTGGGGCCTGCAAACTCTTAGTTATGGCATGTGGGATCCAATTCCTAAACCAGGGATCAAAGCCAGTTCCCTGGCATTGGGAGTGCTGAGATTTAGCCACTGGACCACCAGGGAAGTCGTTCCTTTTTAATTTTAAAAACAGAACTATATGTGACTTTTTGTGCCATTCGGCTGCACGCCTGAAGGTTGAATAACGTTACCTATCTGCTTACAGGTCTTCACATACCATGTTTAATCAAGAACCTCTTTTCGCTTGTAACATTTGACATGTCACATGCCCATCAGTTTACTGTCAAGCAAGATAGAGCACATCATAAAGTACATCAGTTCTTATTGCTCTCTTTTAAAGTCAAGCACTACAGACGACGTTAAACATGACAGCTTTTGTGATCAGCAACATTTTTGCTGGCATCCTGTTATTAATAATAATACTGTGCCTAGATAGTATAACTAGGAATAATCCACATTGGAACAATGGTTCCCGCATCATTAACTGCAACATGATTTCTAAGCTTTTTTAAAGGCTTTTTTGTTTTTCAGATTTTTTTTTTTTTTTTCCTCTCCTGTTTGGCCAAACACTTAACTAAATTTATTATAAAATTAACTGGGAAGGGGAAAAAGAGAAAAGAGACTCTTAAAAGCTCACTCTAATTCTTGACTCAATGGCTGACTGTAATTGAGAGGTGAACTTCAAAATATATAAAGAATGAAAAAGTGAGTTTTGATTGAATATATAATTATAGCACTTGGAAAGCATATTAATAACATGAATATTTCTGATGATTTATGAAATGTAGGCAGTATTCTAGGCATACTATAATATGTGCTTAATAGCCATAATGACTTTTTTCTGTTTAAAAAAAATCAGTGACAGTTTCAGAAAAGGGTGAGCAGTTTTATGACCAGTCATTATCCAGACATGTTTTCCTCTCCTAGGACCAATTGCAATGTTTATTACATAAGTGTAACTTATATTTCTAGTACCATGTATTATCCACACCATCATTAAGCAAAGTTCATGAGGTGGCTTGTTCCAAGCTCAATGATCCATCTGCACAGACTCCAGCCTTCAATTATGTAGTGCTTTCAGTTCTTGTGATCACCTAAGAGTCTGAAAACACCAAAGCTTTTGAATAAATCTTACCTCTGATTCACAAACTACCTTTCACTTTTACCTGTCCTGGTTTGCTTTATTTTGAAAACTCTCATGGAAATGAGTCTCTCTGGAATTACTTATTAAGATTATAAGTGGTAAAAAAATAAATTATATACTTTCTCTAATTGTTTAATGCTTCAAGATAAAAAAAAAAATTTCATTTCACTTTGTTTCAAAACGTTGTTGCTCAATTTTTCTGTTTCACTATAAATTCTAAGTGCTTTTGATAAACTTTTAGATAAGACCATGTGGATTTAAGAGGAGGTTATATTTCAGTCTTGAATTGTACTAGTTTCCTCCATGGGCTTCCCAGGTGGCACAATGGTAAAGAATTTGCCTAAGCATGCAGGATTCTGAAGAGATACAGGTTCGATCCCTGGGTCAGGAAGATCCACTGGAGAAAGAAATGGCAACCCACTCCAGTATTCTTGCCTGGGAAATCCCATGGACAGAGGAGCTTGGTGGGCTATAGTCCATGGGGTTGCAAAAAGTCAGACATGATTGAGCACACACACACTAGTTTGTCTAAGGATGGCATAACCTTAAAGTCCTTAAAAGATATATCACTCATTACATGTCTACATATCTATTCCAGTAATAAATTCAAATCTCTGATCATTAGGATTCCAAAAGATTATATAAATTATTGCTTCAAATTCCCAAAATTGCACAAATGTTTTTGTGTGTATGTACACATATATATCATTTGTATAATGTGTGTGTGTTGACATATAATAACTTAATTTTGAGATGTACCTTTGAAATAGCTTAAAAACACTCAATAGTAAAAGGCTATTAACATAGAAGTATAGATAGATAGATGATAGAGATAATCATGCTTTTGATTTAATCACTATTCTTTATTTATTGAAAGGTCTTCTGTTTCTTTTCTAAACTTGGAAAAGTATAGAATTTGGTCACTGATAAACTTTACAGGTATTTTAGGTTGTACATTATGTGAATCAACAAATTAACCCCCGTTAAGAATTCTGCAGGCTTTCCAGGTGGCCCTAGTGGTGAAGAAACACTCTTCCAGTGCGGGAGGCATAAGAAACTTGGGATCAATCCCTGGGTTGGAAATAACCCCTGGAGAAGGAAATGGCAACCCTTCGCAGTATTCTTGCCTGGAGAATTACATCAACAGAGAAGCCTGGAGGGCTACAGTTCATAAGGTCACAAAGAGTTGGACACAACTGATGTGACTTAGCATGCACAAGAGTTCTGCATCAGACTTAATGTGCTTCGTTTAAGCAAATTGAGAATATGTATGACCTCTACTTTTGCTCTGTTGCCACCTTTCCAGGGAAGCAAAGAGATACATCCCATACTAACTCACAGTAAATGTTGTTAGTACTAAAATGAGACCTTTTCATACTGTTCATGGGGTTCTCAAGGCAAGAATACTGAAGTGTTTTGCAATTCCCTTCTCCAGAGGACCACGTTTTGTCAGAACTCTCCACCGTGACCTGTCCATCCTGGGTGGCCCTACACAGCATGGCTCATAGTTTCATTGAGGCATGAACACACACATCTTTAAGCTGGATTTAGAAAAGGCAGAGGAACCAGAAATCAAATTGCCAACATCCACTGAATCATCAAAAAAGCAAGAGAGTTCCAGAAAAACATCTGCTTCTGCTTTATTGACTTGGACAAAGCCTTTGATTGTGTGGATTACAACAAACGGTTGAAAACTCTGAAAGAGATGGGAATACCTGACCACATGACCTGCCTCCTGAGAAATGTGTATGCAGGTCAAGAAACAACAGTTAGAACTGGATATGGAACAACAGACTCATTCCAAATAGGAAAAGGAGTATGTCAAGGCTGTATATTGTCACCCTGCTTATTTAACTTATATGCAGAGTACATCATGCAAAATGCTGGTGTGGATGAAGCAGAAGCTGGGATCAAGATCACCAGGAGAAATACCAATAACCTCAGATATGCAGATGACACCACCCTTATGGCAGAAAGTGAGGAAGAACTAAAGAGCCTCTTGACAGTGAAAGAGGAGAGTGAAAAAGTTGGCTTAAAGCTCAACATTCAGAAAACTAAAATCATGGTATCTGGTCCCAGCACTTCATGGCAGATAGATGGGGAAACAGTGGAAACAATGACAGACTTTATTTTTTGGGGTTCCAAAATCATTGCAGATGGTGACTGCAGCCATGAAATTAAAAGACGCTTACTCCTTGGAAGGAAAGCTATGACCAACCTAGACAGCATAGTAAAAAGCAGAGACATTACTTTGCCAACAAAAGTCCATCTAGTCAAGGCTATGGTTTTTCCAGTAGTAATGTATGGATGTGAGAGTTGGAATATAAAGAAAGCTGAGCGCCAAAAAATTGCTGCTTTTGAACTGTGGTGTTGCAGAAGACTCTTGAGAGTCCCTTGGACTGCAAGGAGATCCAACCAGTCCATCCTAATAAAAGCCTCTTGATGAAAGTGAAAGAGGAGAGTAAAAAAGTTGGCTTAAAGCTCAACATTCAGAAAACGAAGATCATGGCATCTGGTCCCATCACTTCATGGGAAATAGATGGGGAAACAGTGGAAACAGTGCCAGACTTTATTTTTTTGGGCTCCAAAATCACTGCTGATGGTGACTGCAGCCATGAAATTAGAAGACGCTTACTCCTTGGAAGAAAAGTTATGTCCAACCTAGATAGCATTTTCAAAAGCAGAGACATTACTTTGCCGAATAAGATCCATTTAGTCAAGCCTATGGTTTTTCCTGTGGTCATGTATGGATGTGAGTGTTGGACTGTGAAGAAGGCTTAGCGTGAAGAATTGATGCTTTTGAACTGTGGTGTTGGAGAAGACTCTTGAGAGTCCCTTGGACTGCAAGGAGATCCAGCCAGTCCATTCTGAAGGAGATCAACCCTGGGATTTCTTTGGAAGGAATGATGCTAAAGCTGAAACTCCAATACTTTGGCCACCTCATGCGAAGAGTTGACTCATTGGAAAAGACTCTGATGCTGGGAGGGATTGGGGGCAGGAGTAGAAGGGGACGACCGAGGATGAGATGGCTGGATGGCATCACTGACTTGATGGATGTGAGTCTGAGTGAACTCTGAGAGATGGTGATGAACAGGGGGGCCTGGCGTGCTGCGATTCATGCAGTCGAAAAGAGTCAAACACGACTGAGCGACTGAACTGACTGACTGACTGACAGAAGATGAGGCCTAACTCTCCTGTGGAGACTCCTGGGATCCCCAAGATCCATGCAAGACGTAGAGAGGAAACCTCAGGTTCCAGCTTCGGCTCCAGACAGGGACTCAGGACCCGACACAGACAGGAGAGGAATCCCGAGGGGCTGCTCTCAACTCGCACGGAGACTGGCATTTCCTGAGGCCACGTGAGCGGGTCCCTGAGGTCCCCATCGTAACTTGAGAAGGACCTGCCGCTACTCGAGAAAAACCATAAGGTTCTCCCCTCCAGGGGAGATGAGGCCGTTTTCTGCAGCGGCATCCTGAAAGAAATCACGCCTTTCCTCCTGAACCACAAAGGGTCCTTCACACCGTTGTTGCAACTCAAGAAGTTCCCCGACATACCCATCTCCACTCAAGAGGAATACTGAGGGTCCCACCACAAATCAAGTGGGGCCCCTTTCACCCTCATCTGCACCACATGATGGTTCTTGCCTGCTTCGTCAGGAATGGATTCTGGCGTTCCCGTCGCACGGCGAGAGGACACACTCTCAACAGGAATGTCGAGAGGAACTCCAGGGGTCGTTCCACCATTCCAAAATATCCCCAAATATCTCAGTCCACTTCAGATGAACATGGTTTTCAAGCCCTGCCTCGAAGGTCACCCCGAGGATTGAATCACACCACGGTGGCATGTGCGAGAGCCCTGTGGAATCTCGAGGGAGAGACACAGATCCCTGTGTCCACTCGTCTGGAAGCCTGACACTGCTGCAACAGCTCGGGAGGAAAACGGACTTGCATGTAACCACAGGAGACGAGGCCTAACTCTCCTGTGGAGACTCCAGAAGAACCCCAAGATCCATGCAACTTGTGGAGAGGAATCCTCAGATTCCAGCTTCAGCTCCAGACAGGGACTCAGGACCCAGCACAGACAGGAGAGGAATCCCGAGGGGCCGCTCTCAACTCGCACGGAGACTGGAATTTCCTGAGGCCACGTGAGCGGGTCCCTGAGGTCCCCGTCATAACTTTAGAAGGACCTGCCACTACTCGAGAAAAACCATAAGGTTCTCCCCTCCAGGCGAGATGAGGACGTTTTTTGCTGCAGCATCCCGAGAGAAATCACTTCTTCCTTCCTGAAAATCAAAGGGTCCTTCACACCCTTGCTGCAACTCAAGAAGTCCCTGACATACCGGTCTCCACTCGAGAGGAACACTGAGGGTCCCACCACAACTCAAGAGGGGCCCCCTTTCCCCCTCATCCACTACAGATGAGGGTTCCCTTCCCTGCTTCATCGGGAAATGATTCTCCTTTCCCGTTGCACCGCAAGATGATGTGCTCTCAACAGGAATGTCGAGAGGGACTCAAGGGGACGTGCCACCATTCCAAAGGACCCCCAAATGTCGCAGTCCACTCCAGATGAACCTGATTTCCCTACCTTTCCTCGAACGTCACACCGAGCATCGAATCACACCACTGTGGCACGTGCGACAGCCCTGTGGCACCGCGAGGAAAAGCCACAGATCCCTGTGTCAACTCGTAGGGAAGCCTCACATTGCTCCTACAGCTTGGAAGTATAATGGACGTGTATGTCTCCACTCGAGAAGAGTCCTGACTCTCCTGTGGAGACTCCAGAGGAACCCCAAGATCCATGTCAGCACTGGAGAGGACACCTCAGGTTTTGGCCAGAGTTCCAGCAAAGGACGTAGGAACCAACATGACAGGAGAGGAATCCCGAGGGGCCCCTCGCAACTCGCATGGATGCTGGTCTTTCCTGAGGCCACGCCTGCGGGTCAATGAGGTCCCCGTCGTCAATTGAGAGAGACTTTCCCCACATCGAGAAAAACCAGGAGGTTCTCCCCTGCAGGCGAGATGAGGCCCTTTTCTGCTGCGGCCTCTCGAGGGCATTCACGCCTTCTCTCTTGAACCTCACAAGGGTCCTTCCCACCCTTGCTGCAACTCAAGAAATTCCCCAACATACCCGTCACAACATTGGTGGAACACCGAGGGTCGCAGCACAACTCAGAAGGAGCCTCGTTTCACCACCGTGAGCTCGAGATGAGGGTCCATTTCCCTGCATCATCGGGAAAGAATTCCCGCCATTCCCGTCGCATCTCAAGAGGTGGCGCTCTCAACAGGAAAGCGGAGTTCTCCTGGGGTCGGTCCACCATACTAAAAGTCCTATAGATGTCTCAGTCCACTCCAGATGAACGTGATTTCCCTGCACCACCTCCAGGGTCACCCGCGTATTGCCTCACACCACGGTGGCTCATTCCACAGCCCTGTGGCATCTCGAGGGAAAGACAGAGATCCCTGGGTCAACTCAACGGGCACCCTGACACTGCTGCAACAGCTCGCGAGGAAAGAGGACGTGCACGTAACCACAGGAGACCAGGCCTGACTCCCCTTTGGAGATTCCAAAGGAACCCCAAGATCCATGCCAGCACTGGAGAGGAAACATGAGGTTCCATTTTCGGCCCCAGATGGGGACTTAGGACCAGGCAGTGACTGGAGAGGAATCTCGAGGGACAACTCTCAACACGCACAGAGAATCGCCTTTCCTGAAGCCACGTGAGTGGGCCCCTTAGGTCCCCATCATAACTCAAGAGGGACCTGCCGCTACTCGTGAAAAACCAGGAGGTTCTCCCCTCCAGGCGACATAAGGCCGTTTTCTGCAGCAGCATCCTGAAAGAAATCACGCCTTTTCTCCTGAACCACAAAGGGTCCTTGACACCCTTGCTGCACCTCAAGAAGTTCTCTGAAATACCCGTTTCCACTCAACAGGAATCGTGAGGCTCCCATCACATCAAGAGGGGTCCCCTTTCACCCTTCTCTGCTCCAGATGAGGGTTCCTTACTTGCTTCGTCATGAATGGATTCTGAAATTCCCATCGCACAGCAAGAGGACACACTCTCAACAGGAATGTTGAGAGGAATTCCAGGGGTCGTTCCACCATTCCATAGGACCCCCAAATGTCGCAGTCCACTACAGATGAACCTGATTTCCCTACCCTGCCTCGAAGGTCGCACCGAGCAACGAATCACACCACTGTGGCACGTGCGACAGCCCTGTGGCACCTCGAGGAAAAGCCACAGATCCCTGTGGCAACTCGTAGAGAAGACTCACATTGCTCCTACAGCTCGGGAGGAAAACGGACGTGTATGTCTCCACTCGAGAAGAGTCCTGACTCTCCTGTGGAGACTACAGAGGAACCCCTAGATCCATGTCAGCACTGGAAAGGAAACTCATGTTCTGGCCGCAGTTCCAGCCAAGGACTTAGGAACCGACATGACTGGAGAGGAATCCCGAGGGGCCCCTCGCAACTCGCATGGAGGCTGGTCTTTCCTGAGGTCACACCAGCTGGTCGCTGAGGTCCCCGTCGTCAATTGAGAGGGACTTTCCGCACCTAGAGAAAAACCAAGAGGTTCTCCCCTGCAGGCGAGATGAGGCCTTTTTCTGTGGCGGCATCACAAGGAAAATCACACCTTCTCTCTTGAAGCTCGCAAGGGTCATTCCCACCCTTGCTGCAACTCAAGAAATTCCTCGACATACCAGTCCCCACATTGGTGGAACACCGAGAGTCCTAGCACAACTCAGAAGGAGCAACGTTTCCCCACCGTGAGCTCCAGATGAGTGTCCCTTTCACTGCTTCGTCAGGAAAGAATTCCCGCCATTCCCGTCTCATCTCAAGATGTGGTGCTCTCAACAGGAAAGCGGAGTTCTCCTGCAGTCAGGCCACCATACTAAAAGTCCTATAGGTGTCTCAGTCCACTCTAGATGAACGTGATTTCCCTGCACTACCTCGAGTGTCATCCGGGTATCGCCTCACACTACGGTGACTCATTCCACCGCGCTGAGATCCCTGGGTCAACTCCACGGGAACACTGACACTGCTTCTACAGCTCGGGAGGAAAGAGGACGTGCATGTAACCACAGGAGACCAGGCCTGCCTCCCCTGGGGAGACCCCAGAGGAACCCCAAGATCCGTGCCAGCAATGGAGAGGAAACATGAGGTTCCAGTTTCGGCTCCAGATGGGGAATTAGGACCCGACATTGACTGGAGAGGAATCCCGAGGGGCTACTCACAACTCGCACAGAGAATCGCCTTTCCTGAGGCTACCTGAGCGGGTCCATGAGGGGCCCGTCATAACTCGAGAGGGACCTGCTGCAACTCGAGAAAAACCAGGAGGTTCTCCCCTCCAGGCGAGATAAGGCCGTTTTCTGCAGCGGCATCCTGAAAGAAATCACGCCTTTCCTCCCGAACCACAAAGGGTCCTTCACACCCTTGCTTCAACTCAAGAAGTTCCCTGACATACCCGTCTCCACTCGAGAGGAATAGTGAGGGTCCCACCACAAATCAAGAGCGGCCCCCTTTCACCCTCCTCTGCTCCAGATGAGGGTTCGTTGCTGCTTCGTCAGGAATGGATTCTGGCATTTCCGTCGCACAGCAAGAGGACACACTCTCAACAAGAATGTTGAGAGGAACTCCAGGGGTTGTTCCACCATTGCAAAAGACCCCCAAATATCTCAGTCCACTTCAGATGAACCTGGATTTCGTGCCCTGCTTCGAAGGGAACCCCGAGGATCAAATAACACCATGGTGGCAAGTGCGAGAGCCCTGTGGAATTTCGAGGGAAAGACACAGATCCCTGTGTCCATTCGTCTGAAAGCCTGACACTACTGCTACAGCTCCAGAGGAAAACGGATATGCATGTAACCACAGGAGACGAGATCTAACTCTCCTGTGGAGATTCCAACGGAACCACAAGATCCATGCCAGATGTGGAGAGGAAACCTCAGGTTCTATCTTTGGCTCCAGACAGGGACTCAGGACCCGGCACAGACAGGAGAGGAATTCTGAGGTGTCACTCTCAACTCGCACGAAGACTGGCATTTCCTGAGGCCACGCGAGCAGGTCCCTGAGGTCCCCATGGTAACTTGAGAAGGACCTGCATGTACTCGAGAAAAACCATAAGGTTCTCCCCTTCAGGAGAGATGAGGACGTTTTCTGCTGTGGCATCCCGAGAGAAATCTTTCCTTCCTTCCTGAACTTCAAAGGGTCCTTTACACCCTTCTGCAACTCAAGAAGTTCCTGACATACCCGTCTTCACTTGAGAGGAACACTGAGGGTCCCACCACAACTCAAGAGGGGCCCCTTTTGTCCCTCATCCGCTACAGATGAGGGTTCCCTTCCCTGCTTCATCGGGAAAGGATTCTCCTTTCCCATTGCACAGCAAGATGACGTGCTCTCAACAGGAATGTCAAAAGGAACTCCAGGGGACGTGCCACCATTCCAAAGGACCCCCAAATGCCAACTCGCATGGAGTCTGGTCTTTCCTGAGGCCACACCAGCGGGTCGCTGAGGTCCCCGTCGTCAATTGAGAGGGACTTTCCACAACTCGAGAAAAACCAGGAGTTTCTCCCCTTCAGGCGAGATGAGGCCCTTTTCTGCGGCGGCATCTTGAGGGAAATCACCCATTCTCTCTTAAACCTCGCAAGGGTCCTCGCCTCCCTTACTGCAACTCAAGAAATCCGACATACCCGTCCCCACATTGGTGGAACACTGAGGGTCCCAGCACAACTCAGGAGGAGCCCCGTTTCCCAACCGTGAGCTCGAGATGAGGGTCCTTTTCCCTGATTCGTCCGGAAAGAATTCCCACCATTCCAGTCGAATCTCAAGAGGTGGCGCTCTCAACAGGAAAGCGAAGTTCCCCTGGGGTCGGGCCACCATACTCAAAGTCCCATAGATGTCTCAGTCCAGATGAACGTGATTTCCCTGCACCACCTTGAGTGTCACCCACGTATCGCCTCACACCACGGTGGCTCATTCCACAGGCCTGTGGCATCTCGACGGAAAGACAGAGATACCTGGATCAACACGACGGGAACCCTGACACTGCTACTACAGCTCCGACGGAAAGAGGACGTGCACGTAATGACAGGGGACCAGTCCTGACCCCCCTGGAGAGACTCCAGAGGAACCACAAGATCCATGCCAGCACTGGAGAGGAAACATGAGGTTCCAGTTTTGGCTCCAGATGGGGTCTTAGGACCCGGCACTGACTGGAGAGCAATCTCGAGGGGCTACTCTCAAATCGCACAGAGAATCGCCTTTCCTGAGGCCACGCGAGCAGGTCCCTGAGGGTCCCGTCGTTACTCTAGAGGGACCTGCTGAACCTCGAGAAAAACCAGGAGGTTCTCCCCTCCAGGCGAGATAAGGCCGTTTTCTGCAGCAGCATCCTGAAAGAAATCACGCCTTTCCTCCTGAACCACAAAGGGTCCTTCACACCCTTGCTGCAACTCAAGAAGTTCCCTGACATACCCGTCTCCACTCGAGAGGAATAGTGAGGGTCCCACCACAAATCAAGGGGGTCCCCTTTCACCCTCCTCTGCTCCACATGAGGTTTCCTTCCCTACTTCTTCAGAAATGGATTCTGGCGTTCCAGTCGCACAGCAAGAGGACACACTCTCAACAGGAATGTCGAGAGGAACTCCAAGGGTCGTTCCACCATTCAAAAGACGCCCAAATATCTCAGTCCATTTCAGATGAACCTGGTTTTCAGGTCCTGCCTCGAAGGTCACCCCGAGGATCGAATCACACCACAGTAGCACGTGTGAGAGCCCTGTGGCACCTCGAGGAAAAGTCACAGATCCTTGTGTCCACTCGTCTGGAAGCCTGACACTGCTGCTACAGCTCGGGAGGAAAACGGTCTTGCATGTATTCACAGGAGACGAGGCCTAACTCTCCTGTGGAGACTCCAACAGAACCCCAAGATCCATGCCAGATGTGGAGAGGAAAACGCAGGTTCTAGCTTCGGCTCCAGACAGGGACTCAGGACCCAGCACAGACAGGAGAGGTATCCCGAGGGGCTGCTCTCAACTCGCACGGAGACTGGCATTTCCTGAGGCCACGTGAGTGGGTCCCTGAGATCCCCGTCGTAACTTGAGAAGGATCTGCTGCTACTCGAGAAAAACCATAAGGTTCTCCCCTCCAGGCGAGATGAGGACGTTTTCTGCTGCGCCATCCCAAGAGAAATCTTTCCTTCCTTCCTGAACCTCAAAGCGTCCTTTACACCCTTGCTGAAACTCAAGAAGTTCCTGACATACCCGTGTCCACTCGAGACGAACACTGAGGGTCCCACCACAACTCAAGAGGGGCCCCCTTTCCCCCTCATCCGCTACAGATGAGGTTTCCCTTCCCTGCTTCATCGGGAAAGTATTCTGGCTTTCTCTTCGCACAGCAAGATGACGTGCTCTCAACAGCAATGTCGAAAGGGACTCCAGGGGACGTGCCACCATTCCAAAGGACCCCCAAATGCCACAGTCCACTCCAGATGAACCTGATTTCCCTACCCTGCCTCGAAGGTCACACCAAGCATCGAATCACACCACTGTGGCACGTGCGACAGCCCTGTGGCACCGCGAGGAAAAGCCACAAATCCCAGTGTCAACTCGTAGGGAAGCCTCACATTGCCCCTACCGCTCGGGAGGAAAACAGACGTGTATGTCTCCACTCGAAAAGAGTCCTGACTCTCCTGTGGAGACTCCAGAGGAACCCCAAGATCCATGTCAGCACTGGAGAGGAAACCTCAGGTTCTGGCCGCAGTTCGAACCAAGGACTTAGAAACCGACATGACTGGACAGGAATCCTGAGGGGCCCCTCGCAACTCGCATAGAGGTTGGTCTTTCCTGAGGCCATGCCAGCGGGTCCCTGAGGGCCCCATCCTAACTCAAGAGGGACCTGCCGCAACTCGAGAAAAAGAAGCAGGTTCTCCCCTGCAGGTGAGATAAGGCTGTTTTCTGCAGCGGCATCCTGAAAGAAATCACGCCTTTAATCCTGAACCACAAAGGGTCCTTCACACCCTTGCTGCAACTCAAGAAGTTCCCCGACATACCTGTCTCCACTCGAGAGGAATAGTGAGGGTCCCACCACAAATCAAGAGGGGCCCCCTTTCACCCTCCTCTGCTCCAGATGAGGGTTCCTTGCCTGCTTCGTCAGGAATGGATTCTGGCGTTCCCGTCACACAGCAAGAGGACACACTCTCAACAGGAATGTCGAGAGGAAGTCCAGGGGTCGTTCCACCATTCCAAAAGACCCCCAAATATCTCAGTCCACTTCAGATGAACATGGTTTTCATGCCCTGCCTCGAAGGTCACACCGAATATCAAATCACACCACGGTGGCAAGTGCGAGAGCCCTGTGGAATCTCGAGGGAAAGCCACAGATCCCTGTGTCCACTCGTCTGGAAGCCTGACACTGCTGCTACAGCTCGTGAGGAAAACGGACTTACATGTAACCACAGGAGACGAGGCCTAACTCTCCTGTGGAGACGAGGCCTAACTCTCCTGTGGAGACTCCAGCGCAACCCCAAGATACATGCCAAATGTGGAAAAGAAATCTCAGGTTCCAGCTTCGGCTCCAGTCTGAGACTCCGGACCTGGCACAGACAAGAGAGGAATCCCGAGGGGCCGCTCTCAACTCGCACAGAGACTGGCATTTCCTGACGCCACGCGAGCGGGTCCCTGAGGTCCCCATCATTACTTGAGAAGGACCTGCCACTACTCGAGAAAAACCGTAAGGTTCTCCCCTCCAGGGGAGATGAAGACGTTATCTGCTGCAGCATCCCGAGAGAAATTTCTTCCCTCCTGAATCTCAAAGGGTCCTTCACACCCTTGCTGCAACTCAAGAAGTTCCCCGACATACCCGTCTCCACTCGAGAGGAATAGTGAGGGTCCCACCACAAATCAAGAGGGGCTACCTTTCACCCTCCTCTGCTCCAGATGAGGGTTCGTTCCCTTCTTCATCAGGAATGGTTTCTGGCTTTCCTGTCACAGAGCAAGATGACGTGCTCTCAACATGAATGTCGAGAGGGACTCCATGGGACGTGCCACCATTCCAAAGGACACCCAATTGTCGCAGTCCACTCCAGATGAACCTGATTTCCCTACCCTGCCTCGAAGGTCACACCGAGCATCAAATCACACCACTGTGGCACGTGAGACAGCCCTGTGGTACCGCGAGGAAAAGCCACAGATCCCTCTGTCAACTCGTAGGGAAGCCTCACATTGCTCCTACAGCTCGGTAGGAAAACGGACGTGTATGCCTCCACTCGAGAAGAGACATGACTCTCCTGTGGAGACTCCAGAGGAACACCAAGATCCTTGTCATCACTGGAGAGGAAACCTCAGGTTCTGGCCGCAGTTCCAGACAAGGACGTAGGAACCGACATGACTGGAGAGGAATCCCGAGGGGCCCCTCACAACTCGCGTGGAGGCTTGTCTTACCTAAGGCCATGCCAGCGGGTCGCTGAGGTGCCCGTCGTCAATTGAGAGGGACTTTCCGCAACTCGAGAAAAATCAGGAGGTTCTCCCCTGCAGGCGAGAAGAGGCCCTCTTCTGCTCCGGCATCTCGAGGGAAATCACGCCTTCTCTCTTGAACCACGTAGGGTCCTTCCCATCCTTGCTGCAACTCAAGAAATTCCCTGACATACCCATCCACACATTTGTGGAACACCGAGGGTCCCAGAACAACTCAGGAGGAGCCCCGTTTCGCCACCGTGAGCTCGTGATGAGGGTCCCTTTCTCTGCTTCGTCGGGAAAGAATTCCCGCCATTCCCGTCGCATCTCAAGATGTGGCGCTCTCAACAGGAAAGCGGAGTTCTCCTGTGGTCGGGCCACCATACTAAAAGTCCCATAGATGTCTCAGTTCACTCCAGATGAACGTGATTTCCCTGCACTACCTCGAGTGTCAACCGCGTATCGCCTCACACAACGGTGTCTCATTCCACAGCCCTGTGGCATCTCGAAGGAAAGACAAAGATCCCTGGGTGAACTCAACAGGAACTCTGGCACTGCTGCTACAGCTCGGGAGGAAAGAGGACGTGCACGTAACCACAGGAGACCAGACCTGACTGCACTGGGGAGACTCCAGAGGAACCCCAAGATCCATGCCAGCATTGGAGCCGAAACATGAGGTTCCAATTTTGGGTCCAGATGGGGAC
>SJYT01084851.1:4847-37303 GCA_006410635.1 Cephalophus harveyi | reverse complement strand
CTCCAGAGCAACCCCAAGATCCACGCCAGCACTAGAGCCGAAACATGAGGTTCCAGTTTCAGCTCCAGACGGGGACTTAGGATGCGGCACTGACTGGAGAGGAATCCCGAGGGGTACTCTCAACTCGCTCAGAGAATCGCCTTTCCTGAGGTCACACAAGGGGGTGCCTGAGGGCCCCGTATAACTCGAGAATAACCTGCTGCAACTCGAGAAAAACCAGGAGGTTCACCCCTCTGGTCGAGATAAGGCCGTTTTCTAGAGCGGCATCCCGAGGGCCTTGACGACTTCTCTCTTGAACCTCGCAAGGGTCCTTCTCACCCTTGCTGTAACTCAAGAAATTCCGAGACATACCCGTCCCCACATTGGTTGAACACCGATGGTCCCAGCACAACTCAGGAGGAGCCCCGTTTCCCCACTGTCAGCTCGAGATGAGGGTCCCTTTCCCTGCTTCGTCGGGAAAGAATTCCCGCCATTCGGGTCGCATCTCAAGAGGTGGCGCTCTCTGCTACTCTCAACTCGCTCAGAGAATCGCCTTTCCTGAGGCCACGCAAGCGGGTCCCTGAGGGCCGCTTCGTAACTCGAGAATAACCTGCCGCAACTCGAGAAAAACCAGGAGTTTCTCCCCTCCGGGCGAGATAAGGCCGTTTTCTGCATCGGCATCTCGAGGGCATTCACGCCTTCTCTCTTGAACCTCACGAGGGTCCTTCCCACCCTTGCTGCAACTCAAGAAGTTCCCAGACATTCCCGTCCCCACATTGATGGAACACCGAGGGTCCCAGCACAACTCAGGAGGAGCCCCGTATCTCCACTGTCAGCTCGAGATGAGGTTCCTTTCCCTGCTATATCGGGAAATAATTCCTGCCATTTCCGTCGCTTCTCAAGAGGTGGCACTCTCAACAGGAAAGCGGCGTACTCCTGGGGTCGGGCCACCATACTTTAAGTCCCATAGATGTCTCAGTCCACTCCAGATGAACGTGATTTCCCTGCACTACCCCGAGTGTCACCCGCCTATTGCCTCACACCACGGTGGCTCCTTCCACAGCCCTGTGGGATCTCGAGGGAAAGACAGAAATCCGTGGGTCAACTCGACGGGAAAACTGACACTGCTGCTACAGCTCAGGCGAAAGAGGACGTGCACGTAACCACCGGAGACCAGGCCTGACTCCCCTGGGGAGACTCCAGAGGAACTCCAAGATCCATGCCAGCACTGGAGCCGAAACATGAGGTTCCAGTTTCGGCTCCAGACGGGGACTTAGGACCCGGCACTGACTGGAGAGGAATCCCGAGGGGCTACTCTCAACTCGCTCAGAGAATCGCCTTTCCTGAGGCCACGCAAGCGGGTTCCTGAGGGCCTCGTCGTAACTCCAGTATAACCTGCCACAACTCGAGAAAAACCAGGAGGTTCTCCCCACCGGGCAAGATAAGGCCGTTTTCTGCAGCGGCATCTCGAGGGCATTCACGCCTTCTCTCTCGAACCTCACGAGGGTCTTTCGCACCCTTGCTGCAACTCAAGAAATTCCCAGACATACCCGTCCTCAATTGGTGGAACACCGAGGGTCCCAGCACAACTCAGTAGTTGGCCCGTTTCCCCACTGTCAGCTCGAGATGAGGGTCCCTTTCCCTGCTTCGTCGAGAAAGAATTCCCTCCATTCCCGTCGCATCTCAAGAGGTGGCGCTCTCAGGAGGAAAACGGAGTACTCCTGGGGTCAGGGCAACATACTCAAAGTCCCATAAATGTCTCAGTCCACTCCATATGAACGTGATATCCCTGCACTACCTCGAGTGTTACCCACCTATTGCCTCACACCACGGTGGCTCCTTCCACAGCCCTGTGGCATCTCGAGGGAAAGACAGAAATCCCTGGGTCAACTCGACGGGAACACTGAGACTGCTGCTACAGCTCGGGAAGAAAGAGGACGTGAACGTATCCACCAGAGACCAGGCCTGACTCCCCTGGGGAGACTCCAGAGGAACCCAAAGTACCATGCCAGCACTGGAGCCGAAACATGAGGTTCCATTTTCGAATACGGATGGGGACTTAGGACCCGGCACTGACTGGAGAGGAATCCCGAGGGGCTACTCTCAACTCGCTCAGAGATTCGCCTTTCCTTCTACTCTCAACTCGCTCAGAGAATCGCCATTCCTGAGGCCACACAAGCGGGTCTCTGAGGACCCCGTCGTAACTCGAGAATAACCTGGCGTAACTCGAGAAACACCAGGAGGTTATCCCTTCCGGTCGAGATAAGGCCGTTTTCTGCAGAGGCATCTCGAGGGCATTCACGCCTATTCTCTTGAACCTCACAAGGATCCTTCCCACCCTTGCCGCAACCTAAGAAGTTCCCCGACATAGCCGTGTCCACTCGAGAGGAATAATGAGGGTCCCACCACAAATCAAAAGGGGCCCCCTTTGACCCTCCTCTGCTCCAGATGAGGGTTCCTTGCCTGCATCTTCAGGAATGGATTCTGGCATAACCGTCGCCCAGCAAGAGGACACACTCTCAACAGGAATGTCGAGAGGAACTCCAGGGGTCGTTCCACCATTCCAAAGGACCACCTAATATCTCAGTCCACTTCAGATGAATCTGCTTTTCGTGCCCTGCCTCGAAATTCACCCCGAGGATCGAATCACACCACGGTGGCATGTGCGAGAGGCCTGTGGAATCTTGAGGAAATGCCACAGATCCCTGTGTCCACTCGTCTGGAAGAGTGACACAGCTGCTACAGCTCAGGAGGAAAACGGACGTACAGGTAACCACAGGAGATGAGGCCTAACTCTCCTGTGGAGACTCCAGCAGAACCCCTAGATCCACGCAAGATGTGGAGAGGAAACCTCAGCTTCCAGCTTCGGCTCCAGACAGGCACTCAGGACCCGGCACAGAGAGAAAAGGAATCCCGAGGGTCCGCTCTCAACTCGCACGTAGACTGGCATTTCCTGAAGCCACGCGAGCAGGTCCCTGAGGTCCCCGTAATAACTTGAGAAGGACCTGCCGCTACTCGAGAAAAACCCTAAGGTTCTCCCCTCCAGGCGAGAGGAGGACGTTTTCTGCTGCGCCATTCCGAAAGAAATCACTCCTTCCCTCCTGAACTTCAAAGGGTCCTTCACACCCTCCTGCAACTCAAGAAATTCCTGACATACCGGTCTCCACTCGAGAGGAACACTGAGGGTCCCACCACAAAGCAAGAGCGGCCCCCTTTGCCCCTCATGTGCTACAGATGAGGGTTCCCTTCCCTGCTTCATCGGGAAACTATTCTCCTTTCCCGTTTCACAGCAAGATGACGTGCGTTCAACAGGAATGTCGAGAGGGACTCCTGGAGAAGTGCCACCATTTCAAAGGACCCCCAAATGTCGCAGTCCACTGCAGATGAACATGATTTCCCTACCGTTCCTCGAAGGTCACACTGAGCATCGAATCAAACCACTGTGGAACGTGCGACAGCCCTGAGGCACCGCGAGAAAAAGCCACAGAACCCTCTGTCTACTCGTAGGGAAGTCTCACATTGCGCCTACAGCTTGGGAGGATAACGGACGTGTATGTCTCCACTCGAGAAGAGTCCTGACTCCCCATATGGCATCACTGACTCGATGGATGTGAGTCTGAGTGAACTCCGAGAGATGGTGATGAACAGGGAGGCCTGGCGTGCTGCGATTCATGGGGTCGCAAAGAGTCGGACACGACTGAGCGACTGAACTGAACTGAAGGAATAAATCATGGAACATCCTTTTTTGAATCTAAGTTTAAAAAGGCGAACCCCAAATTTTTACAACTTTTATGCCAAATTCAAATCTTTCCAACAACACAAAAAGTACTACTTCCACGACTGGAATGGGAATAGAACTAAAATGAATTTTACTCCGTCAAACGTATAACACACACATGCTGCTGCTGCTGCTGCTAAGTCGCTTCAGTCGTATCCGAGTCTGTGCGACCCCAGAGACGGCAGCCCACCAGGTCCCCCATCCCTGGGATTCTCTAGGCAAGAATACTGGAGTGGGTTGCCATCCCCTTCTCCAATGCATGAAAGTGAAAAGTGAAAGTGAAGTCGCTCAGTCGTGTCCGACTCCTAGCAACCCCATGGACTGCAGCCTACCAGGCTCCTCCATCCATGGGATTTTCCAGGCAAGAGTACTGGAGTGGGGTGCCATTGCCTTCTCCAACAAACACATGAGGAACACTGATTGCAACGAGACTACGTTCGTCAGATTAAATTTAAACCGCATGCAAGACACTTGCCGAAATGGCCCCTTTCTACAATCAACCCAAGACACAAGCTGTGCAAATTTCATTAAGCGACCATCTCTCCGTCATCCTGCAAAGCTTGTCTCTTACCACTGCCGGCTTATAATTAACAAGACCCAAACACCTTCGTTTCCTTTTCCATTAAAGTGAATTCCTAAAAACTATTTTTTAACCCCTCTGGCATTCCCTCTAATTACTTACTGCTAAAATTGTGCTCCCCTGGTTGCTTATTCTTTAGCCAGATATCTCCATACAGATCTTCGTTATTCCACAGGGGCAGGTAATGACTTTTTCCGCCTCTTAAAGGACCTCTCGGTGCACACTATTTCTGAAGGGAGTTTCTAGAGAAACAGACTCCAGCAACTCCCCACAGAGAACGTTATCTATGCACAAGATTCCCTGGCCTATTCTTTTCTCGTTGTAAATGCACGAGACTCTGGAAATTCTCACTTCTATGCCAACTTTGAGAATATTTTTATATACGAGGGAATTCAGGCTGGGGTCCAGGCAGCACTTCTCCTGGTACACCCTGTCCGAGATTGTCACATCAAAGCAGTAAAGCGGAGGTTTAGGTTCCACGTCGCGTGGCTCATCCTCTAACAGGTATCTCTGGATGGCCAAAACTGCGACAGGAACCACCTCCGATGGGGTGACCCACTGGCGAGGTGAGTCTATTACTTGCTCAAGAACCTTTTGGATCCAGGACTGGTGCCCTAAGGCACCAACCCTACGGACCACACCTCCGGGGACCGCAGTCCCGTTTCTCTCTGGGTGCGGCATATCGACCTCAGCCTGGGATGGGTCAGCCTGAGGCTGACCCTTCTCACCAGACATTGCTGGGTAACTGCGTACCCTCTTCGCTTTAAAAAGTCAGCATGCCGGGTCCGAAGCTAAAAGAATATGAAACCGCGCGCGCGAGGCTTAAAAGTTACCCGGCCCCAGGGAGCTGGTAAGGCTCCGCCCCGTCGCGAAGCTACAAAGACTTTACGTGTGTGTGTTTCGGCTCTCTGGCCCTGCCCCTCGCCAAGCGGGCTTCTGTATCCCAGGAACTATTACTAGGCAGTAACACACGTGGTTGCGCGGCAGGTTCTCTTACTTAGAGCCGGCTGGAATGCCCGGATTGGAGAAGCGGGAAAAGCTCTGGTTCCCATGGTTTCCAAAGCAAAGTAACCAGAGGGAGGGGAGGAGCCCTCGGGACTCTTCTAGTAGGGAGGGTGCCAAGAGGCTACGGTGAAGAGAACCTGGCTGGAAGCCGGAAGCAAGTAGTCAAAACTCAGAGTTTGGGGGTGGGGGTGGGGGGCGGGGCCTTTGGTGGGGTCCCCATCGTAACTTGAGAAGGACCTGCCGCTCCTCGAGAAAAACCATAAGGTTCTCCCCTCCAGGCGAGATGAGGACGTTTTCTGCTGCGGCATCCCGAGAGAAATCACTCCTTCCCTCCTGAACCTTAAAGGGTCCTTCACACCCTTCCTGTGACTCATGAAGTTCCTGACATACCGTTCTCCATTCGAGAGGAACACTGAGGGTCCCACCACAACTCAAGAGGGTCCCCCTTTCCCCCTCTTTCTGCTACAGATGAGGGTTCCCTTCCCTGCTTCATCGGGAAAGGATTCTCCTTTCCCAATGCAGAGCAAGATGACGTGCTCTCAACAGGAATGTCAAGAGGTACTGCAGGGGACGTGCCACCATTCCCAAGGACCCCCAAATGTCGCAGTCCACTCCAGATGTACCTGATAACCCTACCTTTCCTCGAAGGTCACAACGAGCATCGAATCACACCACTGTGGCACGTGCAACAGCCCTGTGGCAACGCGAGGAAAAGCCACAGATCCCTGTGTCAACTCCTAGGGAAGCCTCACATTGCTCCTACAGCTTGGGAGGATAACGGACGTGTATGTCTCCACTTGAGAAGAGTCCTGTCTCTCCTGCGGAGACTCCAGAGGAACAAGAAGATCCATGTCTTCAGTCCACTCCAGATGTACCTGATAACCCTACCTTTCCTCGAAGGTCACAACGAGCATCGAATCACACCACTGTGGCACGTGCAACAGCCCTGTGGCAACGCGAGGAAAAGCCACAGATCCCTGTGTCAACTCCTAGGGAAGCCTCACATTGCTCCTACAGCTTGGGAGGATAACGGACGTGTATGTCTCCACTTGAGAAGAGTCCTGTCTCTCCTGCGGAGACTCCAGAGGAACAAGAAGATCCATGTCTGCACTGGAGAGGAAACCTCAGGTTCTGGCCGCAGTTCCAGCCAAGGATGTAGGAACCGACATGACTGGAGAGGAATCCCGTGGGGCCCCTCGCAACTCGCTTGGAGGCTGGTCTTTCCGGAAGCCACGCCATCGGGTCGCTGAGATCCCCGTCGTCAATTGAGAGGGACTTTCCGCAACTCGAGAAAAACCAGGAGGTTCTCCCCTGCAGGAGAGATGTGGCCCTTTTCTGCTGCGGCATCTCGAGGGCATTCAAGGCTTCTCTCTTGAACCTTGCAAGGTTCCTTCCCACCCTTGCTCTAACTCAAGAAATTCCCCGACATACCCGTCCCCACATTGGTGGAACAACGAGGGTCCGAGCACAACTCAGGAGGAGCCCCGTTTCCCCACCGTGAGCTCGACATGAGGGTCCCTTTCCCTGCTTCGTCGGGAAAGAATTCTACGTATCCACCGGAGACCAGGCCTGACTCCCCTGGGGAGACTCCAGAGGAACCCCAAGATCTATGCCAGCACTGGAGCTGAAACATGAGGTTCCAGTTTCGGCTCCAGATGGGGATTTAGGACCGGCACTGACTGGAGAGGAATCCCGAGGGGCTACTCTCAACTCGCTCAGAGATTTGCCTTTCTTGAGGCAAAGCAAGCGGGTCCCTGAGCGCTCCCTCGTAACTCGAGAATAACCTGCCGCAACTCGAGAAAAACCAGGAGGTTCTAACCTCCAGGGCAGATAAGGCTGTTTTATGCAGCGGCATCTCGAGGGCATTCACGCCTTCTCTCTTGAACCTCGCAAGGGTCTTTCCCACCCTTGCTGCAACTCAAGAAATTCCCCGACATACCCGTCCCCACATTGTTGGAACACCAAATGTCCCAGCACAATTCAGGAGGAACCCCGTTTCCCCACCGTGAGCTCGAGATGAGGGTCCGTTTCCCTGCTTCGTCGGGAAAAAATTCCCGCCATTCCTGTCACTTCTCAAGAGGTGGCGCTTTCAACAGGAAAGCAGAGTTCTCCTGGGGTCGCCCCACCATCCTAAAATTCCCATAGATGTCTCAGTCCACTCCAGATGAACGTGAATTCACTGCACTACCTCGTGTGTCACACGCGTGTTGCCTCACACCATGGTGGCTCATTCCACAGCGCTGTGGCATCTCGAGGGAAAGACAGAGATCCCTTGGTCAACTCGACGGGAACCCTGACACTGCTGCTACTGCTCGGGGGGAAAGAGGACGTACACGTAACCACAAGAGATCAGGTCTGACTCCCCTGGGGAGACTCCAGAGGAACCCCAAGTTCCATGCCAGCACTGGAGCCAAAACATGAGGTTCCAGTTTGCTGCTACAGCTCGGGAGGAAAGAGGGCGTGCACGTAACCACCGGAGACCAGGCCTGACTCCCCTGGGGAGACTCCAGAGGAACCCCAAGATCCATGCCAGCACTGGAGCCAAAACATGAGGTTCCAGTTTCGGCTCCAGACGGGGACTAAGACCCGGCACTGACTGGAGAGGAATCCTGAGGGGATTCTCTCAACTCGCTCAGAGAATCGCCTTTCCTGAGGCAAAGCAAGCCGGTCCCTGAGGGCCCCGTCGTAACTCGAGAATAACCTGCCGCAACTCGAGAAAAACCAAGAGGTTCTACCCTCCGGGTGAGATAAGGATGTTTTCTGCAGCAGCATCTCGAGGGCATTTACGCCTTCTCTCTTGAACCTCGAAGGGTCCTTTCCAACCTTGCTGTAACTCAAGAAATTCCCCGACATACCCGTCCCCACATTGTTGGAACACCAAGGGACCCAGCATAATTCAGGAGGAGCCCTGTTTCCCCACCGTGAGCTCGAGATGAGGGTCCCTTTCCCTGCTTCGTTGGGAAAGAATTCCCGCCTCATCTCTTGTTTGACCACTTCCAATTTGCCTTGATTCATGGACCTGACATTCCAGGTTCCTATGCAGTATTGCTCTTTACAGCATCGGATCTTGCTTCTATCACCAGTCACATGCACAACTGGGTATTGTTTTCGCTTTGGCTCCATCCCTTCATTCTTTCTGGACTTATTGCTCCACTGATCTCCAGTAGCATATTGGGCACCTAATGACCTGGGGAGTTCCTCTTTTGATATCCTATCATTTTGCCTGTTCATACTGTTCATGGGGTTCTCAAGGCAAGAATACTGAAGTGGCTTGCCATTCCCTTCTCCAGTGGACCACGTTCTGTCAGCCCTCTCCACCATGACCCGCCCGCCTTGGGTTGCCCTGTCACATGCTGACAAAGTAGTGCTAAAAATTCTCCAAGACAGGCTTCCACAATACATGAACTGTGAACATCCAGATGTTCAAGCTGGATTTAGAACAGGCAAAGGAACCAGAGATCAAATTGTCAACATCTGTTGGATCATTGAGAAAGCAAGAGAATTACAGAAAAACATCTACTTCTGCTTCATTGATTATGCCAATGCCTTTGACTGTGTGGATCACAATAAACTGTGAAAATTCTTCAAGAGATGGGATAACAGACCACCTTACCTGCCACCTGAGATATCTGTATGCAGGTCAAGAAACAACAGTTGGAACTGGACAAGGAACAACAGACTGGTTCCAAATCAGAAAAGGAGTATGTCAAGGCTGTATATTGTCACCCTGCTTATTCAACTTATATACAGAGTACATCACGAGAAACCCTGGGCTGGAAGAAGCACAAGCTGGAATCAAGATTGCTGGGAGAAATATCAATAACCTCAGATATGCAGATGACACCACCCTTATGACAGAAAGCAAAGAGGAACTAAAGAGCCTCTTGATGAAAGTGAGAGAGGAGAGTGAAAAAGCTGGCTTAAAAACATTCAAAAGACTAAGATCATGGCATCCAGTCCCATCACTTCATGACAAATAGCTGGGAAAACATTGGAAATAGTGACAAATTTTATTTTCTTGGGCTTCAAAATCACTGACGATGGTGCCAATAGCCATGAAATTAAAAGACACTTGCCCCTTGGGAGAAAAATTGTGAAAATCCTCAGTTCAGTCTCAGTTCAGTTCAGTCACTCAGTCGTGTCTGACTCTTTGTGACCCCATGAATTGCAGCACTCCAGGCCTCCCTGTCCATCACCAACTCCCAGAGTTCACCCAAATCCACGTTCATCGAGTCAGTGATGCCATCCAGCCATCTCATCCACTGTCATCCCCTTCTCCTCCTGCCCCCAATCCCTCCCAGCATCAAAGTCTTTTCCAATGAGTCAACTCTTCACATGAGGTGGCCAAAGTACTGGAGTTTCAGCTTTAGCATCATTCCTTCCAAAGAACACCCAGGACTGATCTCCTTTAGAATGGACTGGTTGGATCTCCTTGCAGTTCATGGGACTCTTAAGGGTCTTATGCTGGGAGCCGGCATGAGGAATCCCACCCATGGCAAAGGTCATGAGGAAGGAAACCAGACATACACAAAGGCGTGATCTGGCTTCAGGGGTTCCCCCTGGGTTTTCCTGAACATCTACCCCCAAAACCAGAGTCTACCTGCCTTATTGTACTGTGCTTTCCACTCTTCGGCCTCTAAAAGGAATTAACTTAGGGCTCCAGTTAACAGTCTCCTGCATATAAAAAGAATGTCTTGGCTTAAACCCCTCTGATAGCTTTCTAACTTACCTGACTGGTCTGGCCGGGACTTTTACAACTTGTGATTGTTTACAGTCCCCCAACCACGAGAGGCATGAAGCTTAAAGCATCTTAAAGATACAGAGCCTTTTTTAAAGAGCTAAAAATTATATTGGTAGAGGGTTTTCACTGTTAAGTCAATGACTGCTGCCAGGCCTCCATATTCTTTATCTTTTAGGCACTTGAAGGATATTAATCAATGTAATTGGGATATAGAAAAAGGAATATAGTAGTTTTGATGTTAACAACACTAGACTTTTGAGTTAATTACTTTTCTCTTTGTTATAAATCACTGTACTTCTTTCATTGTTATAAATTGTTGTGTCCTTGCTATGTAAGAATGTACTTTATTTAGTGCTTTCTGAGAGTGGCACTAGACTTTGGGAAGAACACCACTATTAAGGCAAATAAGCCTTCTGGTTGATAAACCCTTATCTGAAAAGGGCCATGAAATGTTTATTGGCCTTCTGGCCACAAGATGATGTAAATCACCTAAGACTTGTGTATACAACTAGGTATGCATAAAGCCTGGTCTTGATAAGAGTCAGGGCTGCTGATGCTGCATAATTTTATATTATCCATTGATCTCTATATACAAAAAAAGGGATAAAAGGCCTTTCCGGACAATAGAGGATGGGCCAGTCACTGGACAGACTGGTTTCCCCCATGTCTTCTTTACTCTATTTTCAGGCTGAATTCCCATCTGGGGCGTGGAGGCTCTCCGAGTCTATTTACTTGCTCTGGCTTCTAAGACCCACAAGAGAGGGAGCCTAAGATGGGGCACCCTCTGCTATTCAAGTGGGCACCAGTGGCCTAACGTAGATGGTGCAAGTTCCTTGTCTTGGAACTTTATTAGTTCTCCACATAAACCAAGTTATTCAGCCTCTTTTCTCCACTAATTTTCCTACTACACTATTTCTTCCTAATCTCTCTTTATATTTCTAAATAAATAAGTTTTTCCTCACCACGCCATCCCTGCTTCGAATTACCCTGGATCCACCTGAACCAGAGGCGTTACTTTGCCAATAATGATCCAGATAGTCAAATAATGGTTTTTCCTGTAGTCATGTATGGATTTGAGGGTTGTACCATAAAGAAGTCTGGGTATCGAAGAATTGATGCCTTTGAATTGTGGTGTTGGAGAAGACCTTTGAGAGTCCCTTGGACTTCAGGGAGATCAAACCAGTCCATCCTAATGGAAATCAATCCTGAATATTCATTGGAAGGACTGATGCTGAAGCTGAAACTCCAATACTTTGACCACCTGATGCAAAGAACTGACTCATTGGAAAAAACGCTTATGCTGGGAAAGATTGAAGACAGGAGGAGAAGGGATGACAGAGGATGAGATGATTGGATGGCATCACCGACTCGATGGACATGAGTTTGAGCAAGCTCCAGGAGATGGTGAAGGACAGGGAAGCCTGGTGTGCTGTACTTCGTGTGGTCACAAAGAGTCAGACTCGACTGAGAAACCAACAGCACAATTTTGATTACTGAAACTTTTCGATGTTTTGAAATCAGGAAGAGTGAGTTCCTCAACTGTATTTTGCTTTTTCAAAATTGTTTTGACTATTTGGTGTCTCCTGAGATTTCATAAAAGTTTTAAGATAAAGTTTTCAATTTGTGCAAAATTTGCTATTGGGCTTTTAACAGGGATTGCTCTAAGTCTGTAGGTCCCATTGGGTAACACAGACATGTTAACAGTATGGAATCTTTTAATCCATGAACACAAGATATATATTTCCATATCTGTGCCTTCTAGAATTTCTTTAAGCCATGCTTTGTTGTTTTGAGTATGGGCCACCATACTCAAAATCCCATAGATGTCTCAGTCCACTCCAGATGAACGTGATTTCCCTGCACTACCTCGAGTGTCACCCGCCTATTGCCTCACACCACGGTGGCTCCTTCCACAGCCCTGTGGCATCCCGAGGGAAAGACAGAAATCCCTGGGTCAACTCGACGGGAACACTGACACTGCTGCTACAGCTCGGGAGGAAAGAGGACGTGCACGTAACCACCGGAGACCAGGCCTGACTCCCCTGGGGAGACTCCAGAGGAACCCCAAGATCCATGCCAGCACTGGAGCCGAAACATGAGGTTCCAGTTTTGGCTCCAGACGGGGACTTAGGACCCGGCACTGACTGGAGAGGAATCCTGAGGGGCTACTCTCAACTCGCTCAGAGAATCGCCTTTCCTGATTCCACGCAAGCGGGTCCCTGAAGGCCCCGTCGAAACTCGAGTATAACCTGCCGCAACTCGAGAAAAAACAGGAGGATCTCCCCTCCGGGCGAGATAAGTCCGTTTTCTGCTGCGGCATCTCGAGGGCATTCATGCCTTCTCTATTGAACCTCACAGTATAGTTTTCCTTGGTCAGTTTTATTCCTATGTCTTTTATAAAAGCATCTGAATCTATTGTAAATGGAGTTGTTGACAATTTCCTTTTCAGATTGCTTATGTGTAGGACACACTGATTTTTTGGCAATGATTTTTCTTCCTGGTATCCTGCATCTTTGTTGAGTTTGATGATTAAACAGTTCTCTCTCTCTCTCTCTTTTTTTTTTCTCTTCATATTGAATACTGAGAATTTTCTTCTGATCATATTGTCTAAGAACAGAGTAATTTTAATTCTTTCTTTTTGACTGGTTAACTTTTATTTCTTTTTCTTGTGTAATTTCTCTGGCTCAGTTCAGTTCAGTCGCTCAGTCATGTCTGACTCTTTGAGACTCCATGAATCGCAGTACGCCAGGCCTCCCTGTCCATCATCAACTCTGGGAGTTCACTCAAACTCACATCCATGGATTTAGCAACACTCAGGGTTCCACCCCAACAGAAGAGGGGCCACATTTCCCCCTCATCCGCTACAGATGAGGGTTCCCTTCCCTGCTTCATCAGGAAAGGATTCTGGCTTTCCTGTTGCACAG
Source organism: Cephalophus harveyi (assembly GCA_006410635.1). Classification (NCBI taxonomy): domain Eukaryota; kingdom Metazoa; phylum Chordata; class Mammalia; order Artiodactyla; family Bovidae; genus Cephalophus; species Cephalophus harveyi. Next base: position 24,296 of record SJYT01084851.1, on the reverse strand, counting down.
CAAGATGACGTGCTCTCAACAGGAATGTCGAGAGGGACTCCAGGGAATGTTCCACCATTCCAAAGGACCCCCAAATATCGCAGTCCATTCCATATGAACCTGATTTCCCTAGCCTGCCTCGAAGGTCACACCGAGCATTGAATCACACCATTGTGGCACGTGCGACAGCCCTGTGGCACCTCGAGGAAAAGCCACAGATCCCTGTGTCAACTCGTAGGGAAGACTCACATTGCTCCTACAGCTCGGGAGGAAAATGGACGTGTATGCCTCCACTCGAGAAGAGTCCTGACTCTCCTGTGGAGACTCCAGAGGAACCCCAAGATCCATGTCCGCACTGGAGAGGAAATCTCAGGTTCTGGCCGGAGTTTCAGCCAAGGACTTAGCAACCGACATGAATGGAGAGGAATCCCGAGGGTCCCCTTGCAACTCGCATGGAGGCTGGTCTTTCCTGAGGCCACGCCAGCGGGTCACTGAGGTCCCCATCATCAATTGAGAGGGACTTTCCGCACCTCGAGAAAAACCATGAGGTCCTCCCCTGCAGGTGAGATGAGGCCCTTTTCTGCTGTGGCATCTCGAGGGAAATCACGCCTTCTCTCTTGAACCTCGCAAGGGTCCTTCCCATCCTTTCTGCAACTCAAGAAATTCCCCGACATACCCGTCCCCACATTGGTGGAACACCGAGGGTCCCAGCACAACTCAGGAGGAGCCCCGTTTCCCTACTGTGAGCTCGAGATGAGGGTCCCTTTCCCTGCATTGTTGGGAAAGAATTCCCGCCATTCCCGTCGCATCTCAAGAGGTGGCGCTCTCAGCAGGAAAGCGGAGATCTCCTGGGGTCGGGCCTCCATACTAAAAGTCCCATAAATGTCTCAGTCCACTCCAGATGAACGTGATTTCCCTGCACTACCTCGAGTGTCACCTGCGTATCTCCTTACACCACGGTGGCTCATTCTATAGCACTGTGGCATCTCGAGGGAAAGACAGAGATCCCTGGGTCAACTCGACGGGAACCCTGACACTGCTGCTACAGCTCGGGAGGAAAGAGGACGTGCAGGGAACTACAGGAGACCAGGCCTGACTCCCCTGGGGAGACTCCAGAGGAACCACAAGATCCATGCCAGCACTGAAGCAGAAACATGAGGTTCCAATTTTGGCTCCAGACGGGGATTTAGGGCTCGGCCCTGACTGGAGAGGAATCCCGAGGGGCTACTCTCAACTCGGATAGAGAATCGCCTTTCCTGAGGCCACGCGTGCAGGTCCCTGAGGGCCCCATCGTAACTCGGGAGGGACCTGCCGCAACTCGAGAAAAACCAGGAGGTTCTCCCCTCTGGGCGAGATAAGGCCGTTTTCTGCAGCGGCATCAGATGTGTATAAGAGACAGGCTGTAAGAAGTCTAGGGAACCAGTTAGGCAAGCAAGCTAGAGAGTTATCAGAGGGCGTTTACTTGAAACATCCCTTTCAAATGCAGAAGAATAAAGCCTTGAATTGACTTTTGCAGAGAATATCAGAAAAGTGGAAAAGCAGAGTACAAAGGCCGGCAGATTCTTATTTTTGGGGGGCTGGTTAACTCAAGAAGTTCCCAAACATACCTGTCTACACTCGACAGGAATAGTGAGGGTCACATCACAAATCAAGAGGGGCCCGCCATCACCTTCCTCTGCTCCATATGAGGGTTCCTTCCCTGCTTCGTCAGGAATGGATTCTTGCGTTCCCTTCACAGAAAAATGACACACTCTCAATAGGAATGTTGAGAGGAACTCCAGGGGTCGTTCCACAATTCCAGTAGACCCCCAAATATCTCAGTCCACTTCAGATGAACTTGGTTTTGGTGCCCTGCCTGAAAGGTCACGCCGATGATCAAAGCACACCATGGTGGCACGTGCGAGAGCCCTGTGGAATCTTGAGGGAAAGCCACAGATCCCTGTGTCCACTCGTCTGGAAGACTTACACTGCTGCTACAGCTCAGGAGGAAAACGGACTTGCACGTTACCACAGGAGACGAGGCTTTACTCTCCTGTGGAGACGCCAGCGGAACGCCAAGATCCATGCCAGATGTGGAGAGGAAAACTCAGGTTCCAGCTTCTGCTCCAGACAGGGACTCAAGAACTGGCACAGACAGGAGAGGAATCCTGAGGGGCCACTCTCAACTCCCACGGAGACTGGCATTTCCTGAGTCCAGGCGAGCGTGTCCCTGAGGTCCGCGTCGCAACTTGAGAAGGACCTGCTGCTACTCGATAAAAACCATAAGGTTCTCCCCTCCAGGCGAGATGAGGACATTTTCTGCTGCGGCATCCCGAGAGAAATCACTCCTTCCCTCCTGAACCTCAAAGGGTCCTTCACACCCTTGTTGCAACTCAAGAAGTTCCTGACATACTTGTCTCAACTCGAGAGGAACACTGAGGGTTCAACTCCAACTCGAGAGGGGCCCCCTTTCCCCCTCATCCGCTAGAGATGAGGTTTCCCTTCCCTGCTTCATCGGGAAAGGATTCTGGCTTTCCCGTCGCACAGCAAGATGACGTGCTCTCAACAGGAATGTCGAGAGGGACTCCAGGGAACGTGCCACCATTCCAAAGGACCACCAAATGTCACAGTCCACTCCAGAAGAACCTGATTTCCCTATCCTGCCTCAAAGGTCACACCGAGCATCGAATCACACCACTGTGGCACGTGCGACAGCCCTGTGGCTCTGCAAGGAAAAGCCACAGATCCCTGTGTCAACTTGAAGGGAAGACTCACATTGCTGCTACAGCTCGGAAGGTAAAAGGACGTGTATATCTCCACTCGAGAAGAGTCCTGACTCTCCTGTGGAGACTCCAGAGGTACCCCAAGATCCATGTCAGCACTGGAGAGGAAAGCTCAGTTTCTGGGCCCAGTTCCAGCGAAGGACTTAGGAACCGACATGACTGGAGAGGAATCCCGAGGGGCCCCTCACAACTCGCTTGGTTGCTGGTCTTTCCTGAGGGCACGCCACCGGGTTGCTGAGGTCCCCGTCATCAATTGAGAGGGACTTTCTGCAACTCGAGAAAAACCAGGAGGTTCTCCCCTCCGGGCGAGATGAGGCCCTTTTCTGCTGTGGCATCTCGAGCGAAATCATGCCTTCTCTCTTGAACCTCGCAAGGGTCCATCCCACCCTTGCTGCAACTCAAGAAATTCCCCGACATACCCGTCCCCACATTGATGGAACAACGAGGGTCCCAGCACAACTCAGGAGGAGCCCCGTTTACCGACCGTGAGCTCGAGATGAGGTTCCCTTTCCTTGCTTCGTCGGGAAAGATTTCATGCCATTCAGGTCGCATCTCAAGAGGTGGCGCTCTCAACAGGAAAGCGGAGTTCTCCTGGGGTCAGGCCAACATACTAAAAGTCCCATAGATGTCTCAGTCCACTCCAGATGAACGTGATTTCCCTGCACTACCTCGAGTGTCACCCGCATATCGCCTCACACCACGGTGGCTCCTTCCACAGCCCTGTGGCACCTCGAGGGAAACACAGAGATCCCTGGGTCAACTTGACGGGAACCCTGACACTGCTGCTACAGCTTGGGAGGAAAGAGGACATGCACGTGACCACCGGAGACTAGGCCTGACTCCCGTGGGAAGACTCCGGAGGAACCCCAAGTTCCATGCCAGCACTGGAGCCAAAGCATGATGTTCCAATTTCGGCTCCAGACAGGAACTTAGGACCTGGCACTTACTGGAGAGGAACCCCGAGGGGCTACTCTCAGCTTGCACAGAGAATCGCCTCTCATGAGGCCAAATGTGCGGGTTCCTGAGGGCCCTGTCGTCAATTGAGAGGGACCTGTCGCAACTCGAGAAAAACCAGGAGGTTCTCCCCTCCAGGCGAGATGAGGCCCTTTTCTGCTGTGGCATCTCGAGGGAAACCACGCCTTCTCTCTTGAACCTCGCAAGGGTCCTTCCCACCATTGCTGCAACTCAAGAAATTCCGCGATATACCCGTCCCCACATTGGTGGAACACCGAGGGTCCCAGCACAACTCAGGAGGAGACCCGTTTCCCCACCGTGAGCTCAAGATGAGGGTCCCTTTCCCTGCTTCATCGGGAAAGAATTCCCGCCATTCCCATCGCATCTCAAGAGGTAGCGCTCACAATAGGAAAGCCGAGTTCTGCTGGGGTCGGGCCACCATACTAAAAGTCCCATAGATGTCTCAGTCCACTCCAGATGAAAGTGATTTCCCTGCACTACCTCGAGTGTCACACCCATATCGCCTCACACCACGGTGGTTCATTCCACAGCCCTGTGGCATCTCGAGGGAAAGACAGAGATCCCTGGGACAACTTGACTGGAACCCTGACACTGCTGCTACAGCTCGGGAGGAAAGAGGACATGCACGTAACCAAAGGAGACCAGGCCTGCTTCCCTGGGGAGACTCCAGAGGAACCCCAAGGTCCATGCCAGCACTGGAGCCGAAACATGAGGTTCCAGTTTCGGCTACAGACGGGGACATAGGACCCGGCACTGACTTTTGAGGAATCCCGAGGGGCTACTCTCAACTCACTCAGAGAGCTGCCTTTCCTGAGGCCACGCAAGCGGGTCCCTGAGGGCCCCGTCGTAACTCGAGAGGGACCTGCCGCAACTCGAGAAAAACCAGGAGGTTCTGCCCTCCAGGCGAGATAAGGCCGTTTTCTTCAGCGGAATCCTGAAAGAAATCACGCCTTTTCTCCTGAAGCATAAAGGGTCATTCACACCATTGGTGCAACTCAACAAGTTCCCCTACATACCCGTCTCCACTCGAGAGGAATACTGAGGGTCCCACGACAAATCAAGAGGGGCCCCCTTTCACCCTCCTCTGTGCCAGATGAGGGTTCCTTCCCTGCTTCATCAGGAATGGATTCTGGCGTTCCCGTCGCACAGCAAGAGGACACACTCTCAACAGGAATGTCGAGAGGAACTCCAGGGGTCATTCCAGCATTCCAAAAGACCCCCAAATATCTCAGTCCACTTCCGATGAACCTGGTTTTCGTGCCCTGCCTCGAAGGTCACACCGAGGATCGAATCACACCATGGTGGCCCATGCGAGAGCCCTGTGGAGTCTCGAGGGAAAGCCACAGATCCCTGTGTCCACTCGTCTTGAAGCCTGACACTGCTGCTACTGCTCAGGAGGAAAACGGACTTGCATGGAACCACAGGAGACGAGGCCTAACTCTCCTGTGGAGACTCCAGCAGAACCCCAGGATCCATGCCAGATGTGGAGAGGAAACCTCAGGTTCCAGCTTCGGCTCCAGACAGGGATTCATAAGCCTGACACTGCTGCTACTGCTCAGGAGGAAAACGGACTTGCATGGAACCACAGGAGACGAGGCCTAACTCTCCTGTGGAGACTCCAGCAGAACCCCAGGATCCATGCCAGATGTGGAGAGGAAACCTCAGGTTCCAGCTTTCGCTCCAGACAGGGATTCAGGACCCGGCACAGACTGGAGAGGAATCCCCAGGGGCCGCTCTCAACTCACACGGAGACTGGCATTTCCTCAGGCCATGCGAGCGGGTCCCTGAGGTCCCCATTGTAACTTGAGAAGGACTTTCCGTTACTCGAGAAAAACCATAAGGTTCTCCCCTGCAGGCGAGATGAGGACGTTTTCTGCTGCGGCATCCCGAGAGAAATCACTCCTTCCCTCCTGAACCTCAAATGGTACTTCATACCCTTGCTGTAACTCAAGAAGTTCCTGACATACCCTTCTCCACGCGAGAGGAACAATGAGGGTCTCACCGCAACTCATGATGGGCCCACTTTCCCCCTCATCTGTTACAGATGATGGTTCCCTTCCCTGCTTCACCGGGAAAGGATTCTGGCTTTCCCGTCGCACAGCAAGATGACGTGCTCTCAACAAGAATGTCGAGAGGCACTCCAGGGGACGTGCCACCATTTCAAAGGAGCCCCAAATGTCGCAGTCCACTCCAGATGAACCTGATTTCCCTACCATGCCTCGAAGGTCACACCGAGCATCGAATCACACCACTGTGCCACATGCGACAGCCCTGTGGCACCGCGAGGAAAAGACACAGATCCCTGTGTCAACTCCTAGGGAAAACTCACATTGCTCCTAGAGCTCGGGAGGAAAACGGACGTGTATGTCTCCACTCGAGAAGAGTCCTGACTCTCCTCTGGAGACTCCAGAGGAACCCCAAGATCCATGTCAGCACTGGAGAGGATACCTCAGGTTCTGGCCGCAGTTCCAGCCAAGGACGTAGGAACCGACATGACTGGAGAGGAATCCCGAGGGGCCCCTCACATCTCTCATGGAGGCTGGTCTTTCCTGAGGCCACGCCAGCCTGTTGCTGAGATCCCCGTTGTCAATTAAGAGGGACTTTCCTCAAATCGAGAAAAACCTGGAGGTTCTCCGCTGCAGGCGAGATGAGGCCCTTTTCTGCTGCGGCATCTCAAGGGAAATCACGCCTTCTCTCTTGAACCTCGCAAGGGTCCCTCCCACCCTTACTGCAACTGAAGAAATTCTCCGACATAGCCATCCCCACATTTGTGGAACACGGAGGGTCCCAGCATAACTCAAGAGGAGCCCCGTTTCCCCACCTTGAGCTCGAGATAAAGGTCCGTTTCCCTGCTTTTTCGGCAAAGAATTCCTGCCATTCCTGGCGCATCTCAAGAGGTGGCGCTCTCAACAGGAAATCAGAGTTCCCTTGGGGTCGGGCCACCATAATAAAAGTACCATAAATGTCTCAGTCCACTCCAGATGAACGTGATTTCCCTGCACTACCACGAGTGTCACCCGCGTATCCTTTAACACCATTTTGGCTCATTTCACAGCCCTGTGGCATCTCGAGGGAAAGACAGAGATCCCAGGGTCAACTTTACGGGAACCCTGACACTGCTGCTACAGATCTGGAGGAAAGAGGACGTGCACGTGACCACCGAAGACCAGGCCTGACTCCCATGGGAAGACTCCGGAGGAACCCCAAGATCCATGCCAGCACTGGAGAGGAAACCTCAGGTTCTGGCCGCAGTTCCAGCCAAGGACTTAGGAACTGACATGACAGGAGAGGAATCCCAAGGGGCCCCTCGCAACACGCATGGAGGCTGGTCTTTCTTCAGGGCATGCCAGCGGGTCGCTGAGGTCCCCGTCGTCAATTGAGAGGCACTTTCCGCAACTCGAGTAAAACCAGGAGGTCCTCCCCTGCAGGTGAGTTGAGGCCCTTTTCTGCTGTGGCATCTCGAGAGAAATCAAGCCTTCTCTTTTGAACCTCGCAAGGGTCCTTCCCTCCCTTGCTGCAACTCAAGAGTTTCCCCGACATATCAGTCACGATATTGGTGAAACACCGAGGGTCCCAGCACAAATCAGGAGGAGACCCGTTTCCCCACCGTGAGCTCGAGATGAGGGTCCCTTTCCCTGCTTCGTCAGGAAAGAATTCCCGCCATTCCCGTCGCATCTCAAGAGGTGCGCACTCAACAGGAAAGCAGAGGTCTCCTGGGATCGGGCCACCATACTAAAAGTGTCATAGATGTCTCAGTCCACTACAGATGAACGTGATTTCCCTGCACTACCTCGAGTGTCACCCGCGTATCGCCTCACACCACGGTGGCTCATTCCACAGCCCTGTGGCATCTCGAGGGAAAGACACAGATCCCTGAGTCAACTCGACGGCAACTCTGACACTGCTGCTAAAGCTCGGGAGGAAAGAGGACGTGCACGAAACCACAGGAGACCAGGCCTGACTCCCCTTGGGAGACTCCAGAGGAACACCAAGATCCATGCCAGCACTGGAGCGGAAACATCAGGTTACCGTTTTGGTTCCAGATGGGGACTTAGGACCTGGCACTGACTGGAGAGGAATCCCGAGGGGCTACTCTGAACTCGCACAGAGAATCGCCTTTCCTGAGGCCTCGCAAGCAGGTCCCTGAGGGCCCCGTCATAACTCGAGAGGGACCTGCCGCAACTCGAGAAAAACCAGGAGGCTCTCCCCTCCAGGCGAGATAAGGCCGTTTTCTGCAGCGGCATCTCGAGGGCATTCACGCCTTCTCTCTTGAACCTCACGAGGGTCCTTCCCACCCTTGCTGCAACTCAAGAAATTCCCAGACATACCCGTCCCCACATTGGGAGAATCTGTCTCTTATACACATCTAGATGTGTATAAGAGACAGCCCCAAGATCCATGCCAGCACTGGAGCCGAAACATGTGGTTCCAGTTTCGGCTCCAGACGGGGACTTAGGACCCGGCACTGACTGGAGAGGAATCCCGAGGGGCTACTCTCAACTCGCTCAGAGAATCGCCTTTCCTGAGGCCACACAAGCGGGTCCCTGAGGGTCTCGTCGTAACTCGAGAATAACCTGCCGCAACTCGAGAAAAACCAGTAGTTCTCCCCTCCGGGCGAGATAAGGCCGTTTTTGCAGCGATATCTCGAGGACATTCACGCCTTCTCTCTTGAACCTCGCGAGGGTCCTTCCTACCCTTGCTGCAACTCAAAAAATTCCCAGACATACCCGTCCCCACATTGGTGGAACACCGAGGGACCCAACACAACTCAGGAGGAGCCCCGTTTCCCCACTGTCAGCTCGAGATGAGGGTCCCTTTCCCTGCTTCGTCGGGAAAGAATTCCCGCCATTCGGGTCGCATCTCAAGAGGTGGCACTCTCAACAGGAAAGCGGAGTTCTCCTGGGGTCGGGCCACCATCCTCAAAGTCCCATAGATGTCTGAGTCCTCTCCAGAACAAGATGATTTCCCTGCTCTACCTCGAGTGTCACACGCCTATTGCCTCACACCACGGTGGCTCCTTCCACAGCCGTGTGGCATCTCGAGGGAAAGACAGAAAACCCTGGGTCAACTCGAAGGGAACACTGACGCTGCAGCTACAGCTCGGAAGGAAAGAGGACATGCACGTAACCACAGGAGATCAGGCCTGAGTCCCCTGGGGAGACTCCAGAGGAAACCCAAGATCCATGCCACCCCTGGAGCCGAAATATGAGATTCCAGTTTCGGCTCCAGACGGGGACTTAGGACCCGGCACTGACTGGAGAGGAATCCCAAGAGGCTACTCTCAACTCGCTCAGAGAATTGCCTTTCCTGAGGCCACGCAATCGGGTCCCTGAGGGCCCTATCGTAACTCGAGAATAACCTGCCGCAACTCGAGAAAAACCAGGAGGTTCTACCCTCTGGGCGAGATAAGGTTGTTTTCTGCAGTGGCATCTCGAGGGCATTCACGCCTTCTCTCTTGAACCTCAGAAGGGTCCTTCCCACCCTTGATGCAACTCAAGAAATTCCCCGACATACCCGTCCCCACATTGTTGGAACACCAACGGTACCAGCATAATGGAGTGGCTTGGAGGGACTCAGGAGGAGCCCCGTTTCCCCACTGTAAGCTCGAAATGAGGGTCCCTTTCCCTGCTTCACCACAAAAGAATTCCCGCCATTCCCGTCACTTCTCAAGAAGTGGCGCTCTCAACAGGAACACGGAGTTCTCCTGGGGTCGCGCCACCATCCTAAAAGTCCCATAGATGTCTCAGTCCACTCCAGATGAATGTGATTTCCCTGCGCTACCTCGAGTGTCACACGCGTGTTGCCTCACACCACGGTGGCTCCTTCCACAGCCCTGTGGCATCTCGAGGGAAAGATAGAAAACCCTGGGTCATCTCGACGGGAACCCTGACACTGCTGCTACAGCTCGGGATTAAAGAGGACGTGCACGTAACCACAGGAGACCAGGCCTGACTCCCCTGGGGAGACTCCAGAGAAACCCCAAGATCCATGCCAGCACTGGAGCCGAAACATGAGGTTCCAGTTTCGGCTCCAGACGGGGACTTAGGACCTGGCACTGACTGGAGAGGAATCCCGAGGGGCTACTCTCAACTCGCTCAGAGAATCGCCTTTCCTGAGGCCACGCAAGCGGGTCCCTGAGGGCCCCGTCGTAACTCGAGAATAACCTGCCGCAACTCGAGAAAAACCAGGAGGTTCAACCCTCCGGGCTAGATAAGGCTGTTTTCTGCAGCGGCATCTCGAGGGCATTCACACCTTCTCTCTTGAACCTCGCAAGGGTCCTTCCCACCCTTGCTGCAACTCAAGAAATTACCCGACATACCCTTCCCCACATTGTTGGAACACCAAGGGTCCCAGCACTATTCAGGAGGAGCCCTGTTTCCCCACCGAGACCTCGAGATGAGGGTCCGTTTCCCTGCTTCGTCAGGAAAGAATTCCCGCCATTCCCGTCGCATCTCAAGAAGTGGCGCTCTCAAGAGGAATGCGGAGTTCTCCTGGGGTCGAGCCACCATCCTAAAAGTCCCATCGATGTCTCAGTCCACTCCAGATGGACTTGATTTCTCTGCACTACCTCGAGTGTCACCCGCGTATTGCCTCACACCACGGTGGCTCATTCCACAGCCCTGTGGCATCTCGAGGGAAAGACTGAGATCCCTGGGTCAACTCGACGGGAAACCTGACACTGCTGCTACAGCTCGGGAGGAAAGATGACGTGCATGTAACCACAGGAGACCAGCCCTGACTCCCCTTGGGAGACTCCAGAGGAACCCCAAGATCCATGCAGCTTCGTCGGGAAAGAATTCCCGCCATTCAGGTCGCATCTCAAGAGGTGGCGCTCTCAACAGGAAAGCGGAGTTCTCCTGGGGTCGGGCCACCATCCTCAAAGTCCCATAGCTGTCTCTTATACACATCTATTTCCATAGGGTCTATAATGCCGTTTCTTTTACTATCCTGATATTATTTGTGCCTTCTTTCTCTTTTTTTCTTGCTATATATTTCTGGTGATTTATTATTTTTATTAATATTTTGAAAGAAATTTTTTTTTCTGTTGTATATTTGCTGTCTATTTGATTGACTTCTGCTCTTCCTTCATTTTTTGAGATTAATTATAACTTTTCCATGTATATATATATGCCTATACCTCCAGAAAGCATTTATTTTATTTCTTGTAGAAAGTCAGCATATACATAGATCACCTTGATACAATTAGGTATTGAGATACTTCAAGGCTGAGATTCAAATTTTGTGAAGAATTTTCTATTTTCAGTTTTCTGTAATTTCTAGGATGTTGCTATTCAGGAATCTTAACTAAAAACCAAGAATGTTAACCAGAGCCCATTCTCCTTGGCAGGCCCTGAATGCCATTTTTTTTCTCCCTAGCTTTGTGGCATAGCTGAAAACTCCTCTTAGCTTTTCTTAAAAAGTTAATAAGTGACTATTTGGAGAAGTTTTTGTAATGTGTTAGACTGCTTTCTCTGAGATTCTCTTTTCTTTGATATCTCTGCTCTTAAGCCTTAGAAAGGTTGGTTTTCTTCCAAAGTCTTAAGTAACTGCTGTTTTATTTTGCTTTGTCTTATATTGTATGCAGTTTTTCTGTTTTTTTCTTAGAGATTTTATCTGATACAAGCTAGTCCTCCGGCTAAGTCAGCTTTGTAGAACTACTAATGTGATTGTCTCCATCTGAGTTAATTTTGTTAGCATACAAAGAACACAGAGTTGTTAGACTTTAGAAAAACTTCACTCATGGTTAAAGTATCTTTTATCCCAACAGAGACCACCTAAGCATTCATTGATTCTTCATTCCTCAGCAAATATTTATTGAATATACTTAATATGCTTATATGAAATGTAAAATATGCTAGATTCTGGGAACACAGAAATATATTTAGCAAGGGTAACTGGATTTGAGAAGATTACATCCTAGTAGACTGCATGAACAAAAAGATTAGAAAGTAGAAAGAATCAAGTTTTGGATTTAGATGGACTAAGATTATTTTAGCTGTAATCTTGAACAAGATTTTCCTGTATTTCCTAGCTTTAACTAGGGAAAATATAGAGTGTTATAAGATTAGACAAAAAGGGTGAGATATGCCTATTACTATGTGTGCAATATAATATGATATAAATAATTTGTATTTTTTTTTTATTATTCCAGGTTTGGAGATATAAAGTGTAAAGTCCCTGGGAGTGTTTATGGAGAAAATAGGAAGAGTTTATTGAGGCTAAAATATACAAGGAATTTAGGAGATCACCATCCAAATTGTGTGGTAATGGTTGACCTACTGTTTGTACATGAGCCTAGGGTCAAAATGGATTTGGGAGATAGGAAGAAGAAAACCATTGATATGGAGAGAATTACATAGGTCTCTCTTTCTTTCTTTTTTATCACAAACTGAGCTTCTTTAATGTGCCTGGCACAATTTCATTAGAATACAATTGTGAATAAGACAGACGTGGTAGATTGACTTACTTGTGCAAAGCTTACTAATAATCAAGGATATAGACAAAAAAGTAGGCAATTGTAAATAATATTTTACTATATATTTTGGGGGAGGGTAATAGTTTATCCCATAAAGCCATTGCTCTTGTCTCTATAATGGACCTTCTGTTAGATGCCTAACTTAAATAGAGTCAAAGGATTATGGAAGAAATTTGGGATTGTTATTCAGGTATATTTAGTTTTCTGCATGTTGGCTAAAGCCATGACCTCTTATATTCTTCTTTGTGGCTAGAGAGCAGAGAAAGTTGGTTTGCAGAAACCAAAAGGAAGGAGATAGATATACAGATGGTAGCAAAAAATATGAGGGAGAAGGAATTCTATCAATTAGCAATTTCTGGGTCTAGTCCTTTCCTAAGGTCTGATTCCAATCCTGTCTTTACCTGGGAACTCCTTCCCCCACCCCCTCCATGCTCTCTCAGTAAAATCAAGGATAGTTATGACTGTAAAAAAATCCTGCCTTTAGATGATGTAAAATAACACAATCTGTATATTGCCTATATACCTTTAAGTTGACTTTCATATCTTGCAGTCAAAAGTCTTACTAGACTTATGATAGATGCTAAGATAGAGGGTACATATTTTGTCAGAGCATCACATATGAAGGGTGTGTAATGACACTTAGCTGGAGGGATAGGGAAGGTTTCTGGAGGAAGTGATGTCTAAACTGAGATCTGAAAAATCAGCAGGACTTACTCAGGTGATGAGAAGAAACAGATTGCTCTAAGCAGAAGGAAAGGCATGTGTGAGCTGGAGAGGAGAGTGGGTGGTAGATGAGTAACCACACAGAAGTTCCTCTACTGCAGCACAGGGCTGAGAGGCTGGGAGGGAGAGGGGAGCACATCAGATCACGCAGGTCTAGTTGAAGGGGATGAACGTGATGTGCACCTCTCATCCTCCTACTTGCATGTGGAGACATGTCCCTATAGTCTAGGTCTGTTCCCCCAACCCTACCTACTTCTCCACAGAGGAAAACCAAGATATCCAGAGTCACTGATTGGATAGATGCTCTAGATTAAAAACTGGACAGTAAGTCTCATTCCCTTCTTCTCTGCTTTCCTTTCTAACCGGATTTTCAGAATATATAGTTTGTGACAATCAGAGGGTGGGTGACCATTCCCAAGATGGCTTTTGAAAGGAGATTTAGATACTCTGTCCATGGAATGGGAAATCCAAGCATGGTAAGTGGTTAAGATTTTGATAAAGGATGCTATTAGGGTCCGTGATGTCATCTAGCATTGATTGATTCTAGGGACTGCCAAGCCACATTAGAGAAGTGAGTTAAAAATTAGCAGCCAACCCCTCTGGTTTCATTTGAGTAAAATCTTCTCTTTGGTGTTTTTTAGCCTCTTTATAAACAACTTGAGTTATTTGGAGATACGTGTTAAATAATTATGCAGCTACAGAATACTTCAGTTTTGTAATTGTGACTTCTCTTAGGCTGGTATTAAAGAGTGTGGCTTTTTTATTTTAGTAATTTTGGATGTGGGAGAAAGCAGTGCTGCGTGGTGCACTGTTGTGTCCCTTAGGCTCCATAGCCATACTCTTTCTTGAAGAAAATTGCCACGTTGTTGAACATTAGGGACTGTGTTCCCATTTTTTCTTCCTCTTCTAATAAAAGATATCATATTTCTCCATCAATTCCTTCCCCTTTATGCTGCTTAATCAGAGACAGGATAAGACTATTCTGGTGTATTTCCACCTTATCTTGGAACTTTGTGTATTTGACCAGACTCAAACCCAGACGATCCATCAGGCATTATAGATGGCCTTACTGCTTATCCCAAGGTAAAACTCATTCATCTGGAGCAGCCACTTTCCCCCCAGTCAACATCTAATATCAAGTGACAGCTAGCCTGAGAAGGATTTGGAAAATGATAAATTAAATGGAAAAATTAATGACAACAGGGAACAAGAAATCTTTGTAATCACTGCAGGTGCATAGGAACCCTCAAAGCTATATTCAAAACATGCCACACTTGTGAGGATAGGAGACTATGGAAACCTGTGTGTTTGGGAAGTATTGGTGGTGGCATCAGGTTGCCCTTAACAGACAAAAAATTTAAGTGTTTATGATGGGTGTAGGGCTTTGCATGGGTCATCTTATTTAACACAGGTATCCTGATGACCTAGATGCTGCCACTTGCTCCATTTAACAGAGAAGTAATTCGCTGAGGCTCCCACTGGATTGCAGATGGCAGGGAAAGAATGTGAGCCCTGGGCTGTGTGATTTCAGGGTGCATGTTTCCCCCCTGCCCATGTTGTGCGGCTTGTGGGATCTTAGTTCCCCTGACCAGGGATTCAAGCTGTGTCCGCTGTCAATGAAAGCGCTGAGTCCTCACCACTGGACCATCTGGGGATGCCCATGGCAGCCCCATCAGTGTGCATGTCTTTAATAACATACTGTACATCCCCTTCAACCACTTTGTCTAAAGGACAAAGTCCTTAAGCAACTTGACTTTTTACCTCCTGTTTATTTGAGCTCGAAGGACATTCCTACCTTGTGACTTTCTCAATGTCCTGCCTGGTCCCACCTGCTACCTTATTATTCCCTAGCACTAACTGGATGCCAGATATTCCTCTGCAGTGTCTTCAAGCATGAACAGTTATGTTATGCCCCAGGAGGTAAGCCTGCAGAGCGCCTAGACTTTGTTCTGTGTGATTCCCATACTACTGCTGCTCCTTATACTTCCCCTTGCTTAAGAAAACAGTGTTAACATTACCCGAATTTGTTCTTGGCTCTCTCTGCCGAGCAGCCTGGTACCACCCGCCAGCCTCACGACTGCAGTCTCTCAGTCCGGCTGTTCCTAATGTCAGCTCTCCCGTCCCTGTGACTTCTCCCCCACCCGCCCCTTGGTGGGGCTTTAGCAGTGCAAACCAACTGTCCATCGGACAGGCCTTGGCATGGGCAGGGGGAGCTAACAGGGGCCGTGATGAATGGGTGAACTCTCAGGCCTTTGTCCATTCCTCTCTTTCCCATTTCAACATCTTTGCTGAAATGGAATTTGAATTTCAAAAGGCTTAAAGAAATTTTCGCAAACCCACAATTTCCCAGCAGCTTGAAAACCTCTGAAAACATTATCTTCAATCTGCTGCTGGTGCTGAGTGGATGTGAAGCACTTCTGTGAGCTGTGTCATGCTGGTTAGTCGAGACCTGCCTCCCCCAACCCCTTGGCTCACCCACAAGCGAGCATTCAAACCAGCGAGGCTCCCTTTGGTTTCTGGGAAGAACAATCCAATTCTCAGAAAGCTGATACCTATAGAGACTCTGCGGAGGAGTAATTCCCTAACTGCATAAGGGATGCTCATCTAAATAAGGAAATGGGGGGGGCTGGATTAGAGGGTGCAGGGATGAAGGGAGGATTTATGCCGGAAGCCCAGGGAGGGGGGTTCTTTTCCCCCCTCTCTCCGCTGGGTTAGTCTTTGAGGTTGATATCTTGGTGATGACCTATCTTTGGCAATGCAGTCATTTTTGTTTAGGGTGATTGAGGCTGCTGCGAGGGCTTCAGTGGGGGTTTCCATTGTCATTTCTGCATTAAAGGACCATTAAAATCAAGTGTTACTGTAAGAAGCTCTATCTGCTGGGTATTTCTCAGAAGAGTTTGTGCCCACTTCTGAGGGCTGCTCGTTTCATCTTTCCATTTTCGGGAGGGGGAAAGAAACATGCCCCTAATGAACTGAACCTTTTTAATTGATTGTAAAAAACAGAAGAGAGCACAGCAGTGGGAATTGTTGGCAGTGCTTTAGAGCAAGTGGCGAATCACTGCATATTCATTTGTTTCTTATTGGCCAAGATGAATCCTCTTTTGGTATTAAAGCAAATGTGCTGTGAAGTTGCAGAGGACAGGGCTTAACAACTTTTCCTGGCTGGAGGCCTGGGTAATTTTTTTTTTTTTTGGTGGAATGGTAGGAGGGCCAGGAAGTGGTGGGATAGGGAGCTGAGTGGGGAAGGGGAACAGTGACGTGGAGGACTGTTTTAGTGAAGGCAGGAGCTGCGTAGAACGGAAATGGTTTTGATGTAGCTGAAAAGAATGATTTTATTTGTGTATGTGTCAAGTGGGAGAGTTGGATTACAGTGGGGTAACTGAAGAAATAATCTGATTGCAGAAGAGTTGTGCTTGGTATATAACTCAGGTTGTCCAAGAGTGAAAGTGAAAAGTGTTAGTCTCTCAGTTGTGTCTGACTCTTTGCCACCCCATGGACTCAAGTCCACCAGGCTTCTCTGTCCATGGAATTCTCCAGCAAGAACATTGGAGTGAGTAGTCAACCCCTTCTCCAGGGGATCTTCCTGACCCAGGGATTGAACCCAGGTCTTCCACATCACAGGCAGATTCTTGCCCATTTGAGCCACCAGGGAAGCCCCACTCTGGCAAATAGGACTGATCTGATTTTTTTATTTTTGACAGAAGAAAGGAAGTAGTTCGTCTGACCTCAGTTTTTTTTTTTTTCATACCATGTAACTATCTGGATACCCATGTAGTTGAAAGGGAACCTGGCTACATGTTATAGCAACTAAGGAGAAGATCTTTCTCCCTCACCCTCTCTCAGCTCTCTGAGTCAGTCTTTTATAAACACTNCTCAGTTTTTTTTTTTTTCATACCATGTAACTATCTGGATACCCATGTAGTTGAAAGGGAACCTGGCTACATGTTATAGCAACTAAGGAGAAGATCTTTCTCCCTCACCCTCTCTCAGCTCTCTGAGTCAGTCTTTTATAAACACTCACCTTCCTTCTCTTCCATCTCATTGTTTTCACCTCTCAGTGGTCTCCTTCTGTTCCTGTCAACTTGGATCCACACAGACTGTGTGTGTGTTAGTTGTTCAGTTGTGTCCAGCTCTTTGCAACCCCATGGGCTGTAGCCCGGCAGGCTCCTCCATCCATGGGATTCTCCAGGCAAGAAGACTGGAGTGGGTTACCATGCCCTCTTCCAGGGGATCATCCCGACTCAGGCATTGAACCTAGGTCTCCATCATTGCAAACGGATTCTTTACTGTTTGAATTACCTGGGAAACCCACAGAGATCATTGTTTCTTTACAGAGTCAGTTTCTTGCTCCTCAGGACCTTTGCACATGCTCTTCCTTTCACCTGAGCTGGAATTTAATGCTACCTCTTCAAGGAAGCCTTCCATGGACATCCTGATCCCCATGTGGGCTCTTCTGCTAAGGGAAAACTTTTCACATTGCATTTTCCTTTATAGCAGGTATCACAACTTTAAGTGATTATTTGATTTACTTGGCATAATATGTATATTTCTAGAATATTTTAATAGTTATTAATAAAAATCACAAATTGCATGTTTCCATTTATTTATTTTAGGCTTCCCAGGTGGTAGTAGTGGTAAAGAAACCACCTGCCAATGCAGGAGACATAAGAGATGCCATTTTGATCCCTGAGTCAGAAAGATCCCCTGGAAGAGGGCATGCAACCCACTCCAGTATTCTTGCCTGGAGAAGCCCATGGACAGAGGAGTCTGGTAGGCTACACTCCTTAGGGTTGCAAAGAATTGGACATGACTGAGCACACACATCTATCCATCATTTTTTATTTGAAAAATTAACATTATTAGAGATAACAGTACTTTCAAGGATGGAATCCTTAAGAGAGTAACAGAGTTAGGATCCCTGTTTGATCCTAGAAGATATTAGAAATAAACTTTTCAGGCACTCATAATGTTTTATAAACTCTTTCCTGCATAGTATTAAGTTCTGAAAGGTGATAAAAAATTAACAGTAAGTATGGCAAACACTTTAAGAAAAATTTCAAAAGTTTTTTGTGTGTGCTGTAAATCTTATGTAGTTCTTATAATTAGTTTGCTAGTCACTGCTTATAAATCTTCAAGTAGGTTTCCCCCAGTCACTGAATGCTGGATTATTCTTTGGATGGAATTGCCAAAGAGAAAACATATCCAGTTAAACCTCGGGGACATACATGACAAACACTTTATACTCAGAGGAAGCACTTTTGTCTGAATTGTCCAGGACTGGTAATTGGTTAACCAAGTCTCTTAAAGCAGTGAATTAGAGGGAAATATTTAAATATTCTACTTTAAATGAAAATGTAAATATACATCTCTTTTCCCCAATCTTATGATGTAGAAGCAGGTCTTCTGTTTGGACTTCCCTGGTGGCTCAGACGGTAAAGCGTCTGCCTACAATGCAGGAGACCCCGGTTAAATCCCTGGGTCGGGAAGATCTCCTGGAGAAGGAAATGGCAACCCACTCCAGAATTCTTGCCTGGATAATCCCATGGACGGAGAAGCCTGGTAGGCTACAGTCCATGGGGTCGCAAAGAACTGGACATTACTGAGTGACTTCACTTTCACATTTCACTTTTCTGTTTGAGTTTAGGTTTATTGACTGAAGTCCTCCATCATATTTTTTGTATCAACAACACACAAAATGCAATATCTACATCTTTCAGCTTCTTCTTCTTCTTTTTTTTTTTAAGAGAACTAAAAGATATGTGAGGGCTTCCCAGGTGGCCCTAGTGGTAAAGAATCTGTCTGCCAATTCCAATGAGATGTACGAGATGCAGTTTTAATCCCTGAGTCAGGAAGATACACTGGAGAAGGAAACTGAAACCCAGGCTAGCATTCTTGCCTGAAAAATCCCATGGACAGAGGAGCCTGGTAGCCTACAGTCCATAGGGTCACAAAGAGTTGAACATGACTGAAGTGATTTAGCACACATGCAAAAGATATGTGACAAGGAATCGGAATGTAAATCTTTTGTATTTTAAGTTTTTCTCCCCAGTCTTTTACAGTTGCCTGATCAAAACTTAATTTAATAACCTTTTCAGTAGTTTGTCCTTATTGCTTATGTCTATATCATCCCTATGGTTCTCAGGGAAACCACACTTTTCATGCTCATGTTTCATAGATTTGTATGATACATATCTAAAGGTATTTAATTACAATAAGTTATGCAACTGGCATTATTTGGAATTTCCTTTTGGGATTAGAATGAAAACTGACCTTTTCCAGTCCTATGGCCACTGCTGACTTTCCCAAATTTGCTGACATATTAAGTGCAGCACTTTTTCAGCATCGTCTTTCAGGATTTGAAATAGCTCAACTGGAATTCCATCACCTCCACTAGCTTTGTTCGTAGTGATGCTTCCTAAGGCCCGCTTGACTTCACATTCCAGGATGTCTGGCTCTAGGTGAGTGATCACACCATCGTGATTATCTGGGTCATGAAGATCTTTTTTGTATAGTTCTTCTGTGTATTCTTGCCAC
>SJYT01084842.1:47950-65910 GCA_006410635.1 Cephalophus harveyi | reverse complement strand
TTTATTGTGATCCACACAGTCAAAGGCTTTAGCATAGTCAATAAGGCAGAGTATATACTACATTAAATAATTAAACAAGCAAAATACCTGAGTCATGAGAATGACATGTCCAGCATGGGGAATATAATTAGTAATGATATGTAATATCTTTGTATGTTTTAATTTTAAAGGAGTAAAATAAGACAGGAAATCTCAAAGAGCCAGTCTCAGGGTGAAATAAGTGTGTAAGTGGCTTATAATTATAAATATTTGTATAAATATAAAAGATATCTCCATATTAAGATAAATACTTAAATATTATGTATTTATAACACATACTACATACATGTAATTTTATATAATTATCATATAGTATTATGTACATTTATTATGTAATAATACATTTATATATTAAGTGTGATATAAAAGCCACTACCCTCTCTAACAAAAATGGTTAGATATGGTCTTCCTCTACTACTTTTGTATTATTGCTTTATTATGTAGATTTGCATTTAAAATAGAATTTTTCTACTCTACAATATGCCAGTCCTTTACATATCAAAATATATAATAGTTACGCTAAAAGAGAAGCTAATTATATCCCCTAGCACCATTACTTAAAAAGATTCCAATCTTAATTTAATTTAAAAAGATTCTCAGTCAGAAATTGCAAGATTTTCATACCCTGTTAATATTATTCTATTCACCTGATTAAAACCAAATATTCTACAAAGATTAACATTGTACCGAGAAGGCAATGGCAACCCACTCCAATATTTTCGCCTGGAAAATCCCATGGACGGAAGAGCCTGGTAGGCTGCAGTCCATGGGGTCACTAAGAGTCGGACATGACTGAGCGACTTCACTTTCATGCATTGGAGAAGGAAATGGCAACCCACTCCAGTGTTCTTGCCTGGAGAATCCCAGGGACGGGGGAGCCTGGTGGGCTGCTGTCTCTGGGGTCGCAGAGTCGGACACGACTGAAGCGATGTTGCAGCAGGAATATTATAGACGGTTTAATAAGTGTCGTTCTTTGTGAGGTCAAATATTAAGCAGCTGCTCTGTTTAGAACCACAGAGCGTAAATCCCATCATAACATCATTGTGACAAGGAAAAAGGAAACTTAAATGGCTAAATTTGTTACACAAAGAGAAGACCCAGCCCACCTCCAATTATAGTTCTTGGGGGGAAAGTCTGTGTCCATTGGTACCTTTTTTATGATAAATGGACATTTTGCCTTGTCCTTCCACTCCTGGTTGCTTCAGTGAAGTGTTGAACTCCTGTGGGTTTGATTCTGTCCAGCTCCTGTGAGGTAGAACAGATACCTTCATCATAATCCTTATGATAATAACACTTGGGTGAATCTTAGAATTTGTTAACAGAATGTGACCCATGTAATAAGAGACTAATTCTTCAGTCAGAGAAACATTTTGACAAAAAATGTAGGTGTTTATGTTCAAGTTTATGTATTGTTGTGGGAATTGCCAATTATAAGTTACCAGAGTAAAATTCATGTTATCATAAAAGACCTTTCTGGTTTTTGGATCAAAGTAAATGGATAAGCCAATTATGTTTGGTTAAGTTACTCTAAGTATCAATGTTTCTATGAGTTTTGAATGATATGGAATGTATTAAAATGGGATATTTAGTTTATAGCATTAGATGGTGGGGAACAGTTAATTCTATCATTGAAATTAATTATTACATTTATCCTTCACAGGTGAGGACTGGAGATTTTTCATTAATAACACTTTTTGCTTAATAGATGTTGCTTTCACAACTGTCATTAGACACTTGATTCAATCTATTTGTATTAAGAAGAACGCATTTTGTACATGTGTTCTAAATCTTTTGGTTTAGAAGCATCTCAATAATCTTATAATGCTATTTATAATCTTCTCTCCCTTAAATATGCAACAACATAAATCACAGAAAGGTGTACATTTACATCAGATGATAAAATGTGCAGAAATGTTAATTGGTGGTTTCTCTAAGGAACCCAATAAATATCAGCCCTCCTCTGCAACCCTCTCTGATCCTGAAAAAAGTTGGGATGTGGGAAGGAAAAAGGGATAAAGGGGTGGCCACCATGGAGGGAAATATCCATTTTGATTAGTTATAGCTTGACGTGATGCTGAATAACAGCCCATGAATTTGGCCTTCCCTCCTCCCTTCCACAGGGACAGAGGTGGCTCTGAGTTCTAGAGACAATGCCTTGCTCTCTGTAGGTAAGGAGTTCTCCAGAGGAAGAAAAGAAGCAGCTCGCCAAGCCATTTCCTTTATTGTTCAGAGACAGAGAAAGCCAAGGACCAGGGAGAGACTGGAAATGTTACATTATTTAAGTTCCCTTCATCTGGAAGGAAATATCACAAATACGGAAATCATATTCCCTTTATTGACATGGTTTATAAAGAATTCTAGTTGTAGAATTCTTGGAGTAGTGTCTTTAATGATATTTTGCTTGGTGGTTGAGTTCTTTAAGTATTTGATGGTATTTTGACACTACATCAGGAATTACCAGGGGAATGTCCAATACCCTGGCTTATTTATAGAGAGTATGGTCAGTGAAATTCAGCTGATTTATGTATTGCCAACTTAAAAATAGCTCACTTCTTCCCTACTCCCCATGCTAGACTTGGACTGTCAGCAATTGGATGGTCTTGTAAGTGATGTGAATTGGGCATAGAAAGGACAGTGTCAAAATCTGAGTTCCCAAAGGGCGTACAAATGAAAACCCATGCTTGCTGTTACTCACAGCATTTTCTACCTCAGTGTAGAAAATTACAGTTTGGCTGTTGTTTCATGTTTTAACTTTGAATAAGAGCAATAATGGACACTGTCAAGAAAGAAGAAAAAAACTAAATTTCCAAATAGACATGATGTTTGATTTGACTCCAAGCATGACTACTCAAACTAAAAAAAAAGAAAGAAAAAAAAACAGCTCACTTCTTAAAATATATTTTATTCTTCTCTCTCAAATATTTTATTTGGACTTTCAAACATTAGAGTAACATAGCGGTCATTACCTTCAGTAACACAGAATAATTTAATTTCCAGGAAGAGCAATTTCTTTGGCAGCAAACCAAGTCTTCCAAATATAAAAGAGCTGAAATTCAGCCTCTTGTTTCTAACACATTCCTCACTGGTGGCTGAAATGGTAATTTTGGAGTCACTGTATGAGGAGGTGGAGGAGTCCTCCTGAAAGGCAGACAGGGGAGATCATATCATGGAGATAGTCTCAGAGATGGTAGGAATCATGTCACATTTACTCAGGATATGGAAGGTGGTGCAGGAAGACCGGGAGTTGTAGTGTGTGGATCAGACTGTTCAACTTGAGCGGAGTTGGAAAAGAATATACAGTAAGTCTCTTACATGCAGATGAGTTCCATTCTGAGAGCATGTTCCTAAGTTCAACAGTTAGGCTAGGTACCGGAATAACAGTCAGCTGTATATTGATAGCTGTTATTTAGTCTCTAAGTCATGCATGACTCTCTTGCCACCCCATGGACTGTAGCTCGCCAGGCTCCTCTGTCCATGGGATTTCCCAGGCAAGAATATTGGAGTGGTTTGCCATTTCCTTTTCCAGGGGGTCTTCCCAATCCAGGGATTGAGCCCATGTCTCCTGGGTCAGCAGGCGGATTCTTTAACACTGAGCCATCAGGGGAGGCTCTATTGCTAATCTGTACCGTAATAGTTTGTAGTTTTTACAAAAATAGTATGTACATAGAAAAGTAAAGAACATTTTAAATTTTACAGTACTTTGAAAAGTACAGTAATACTGTGCAATATTACTTTGCTGACAAAGGTCCATATAGTCAAAGTTACGGTTTTTCCAGTAGTCATGTATGGATTGAAGAGTTAGACCATAAAGAAGGCTGAGCACTGGATAATTGATGCTTTTGAACTGTGGTGTTGGAGAAGACTCTTGAGAGTCCCTTGGACTACAAGGAGATTAAACCAGTCAATACTAAAGGAAATTAATCCTAAATATTCATTGGAAGGACTGATGCTGAAGCTGAAGCTCATTACTTTGGCCACCTGATGAGAAGAGCCGACTCATCAGAAAAGACGCTGATGCTGGTAAAGACTGAAGGTAGGAGGGTACGGGACAACAGAGGATGAGATGGTTAGATGGCATCGCTGACTCACTGGACATGGGTTTGAGCAAGTTCCTAGAGATGGTGAAGGACAGGGGAGCCTGGCTTGCTGCAGTCCATGGGGTTGCAAAGAGACGGGCATGACTGAGCAACTGAACAACAATAGTACACAGTTGGCATATAGGGGCTGGCATGCACACTTGCATCTTTGAAGGTCTGCAACTTCAAAATTTGTATGTAGAGGACTTATTATAATGTTAAACACATAGTAGATGTATAGGCATGCAATGGCACCTTTATCCAAAAGAATATTATGTAGCTGTGAGTTGTCTTTTCAAAGAAGAGTTGATTATATGGGCAATATTCATGGTGCTGAAGGTTAAGAAGAAAATCAAGGCAAAAAACTGTATACATACTCACTCACATAGCCATACAAACACAAGAATGTAGTATTTATGGCAGAGTTTCAAGTGTTTTGTTCTTTATATATTTTCTCTCCACTAAATATGGCTTGGTAATATAATATATCACTACACAGAAAACAAAAATCCACCCTTAAATTTTTGCAATTAATATTATCCATTGGCTTTGGGATAAGTTTCATTAGCTGAAAAGCTTAATAGTTGTATCTCAATAAGACTAATTCTTCACTCTCTTTTTCCATTTTTTAGTGATTGAATAAGTTACCACTGAGTGTCATAGTTGATGGAGGGGGAAACAGTGATTTCTGTGTCTTCAGGTTGTTGTATGGGCAAATTAAGAGTCGCTGCTGCTGCTAAGTCACTTCAGTCATGTCTGACCCTGTGTGACCCCATAGACGGCAGCCCACCAGGCTCCCCGTCCCTGGGATTCTCCAGGCAAGAACACTGGAGTGGGTTGCCATTTCCTTCTCCAATGCATGAAAATGAAAAGTGAAAGAGAAGTTGCCCAGTTGTGTCCAATTCTTAGCGACCCCATGGACTTCAGCCTACTAGGCTCCTCTGTCCATGGGATTTTCCAGGCAAGAGTACTGGAGTGGGGTGCCATTGCCTTCTCCAAGTAAGAGTATGGACTTAAAAGTAAGAGTATGGACTTAAGCCCATTAAGAGTATGGATTTAAAATGCATAGCAGAGAACCTAATATATTAGTGAACCTCATTTAAAGTTAACAGGGTTCATCATTCATGGAGTGTATATTGTGCATATTCTAATCAGTGCCACGTCTAGATTTTCCCTGCTTTTAACTTTGAGAGATGTACTGAGCGTTATAATTTTAGCAAGTTGTCTTCTTGAGAACTCTGCAGCACATTAATGGAATATTTTTCTCTTTTCAAATGATGCTTTGTTATTTTCTGTTTTTTTTTTTAAAAAAAAAAGCATGCTCATTAAAATTTGGAAAATAAAGGATTGATTTAAAGAAGCTAAAGTTCATTCATGATATCAAGCCACCAAAATGAGTATATTTTTAGCAGAAATGCTAACCCATATACATTTTGAAATTTAGAAGATTTCTCATATTCTGTTTTGTTACCTTTTAACATATGAGACAGTGTTTCTCATATTTTTAGTGTCTGTTTTCCATACCTTTATATAACATCAATGTGTTAAATAACTTGCCGGTTTTGGAGGTTGATGGCGTTTTCATTTTAGAGTGGAATATATGGTGCTATAATTAAAGCAACATAGTTTTCATCAGGTCATTTTCTCTAGCTTACTTTCCTAGAACTGGATGTTTTCATGGTTGTTGATACATTTTATCACATTGTCTTCCAGAAACATTCTGTAATTTATATTTCTTCAGGCAAGGCAGGAGTGTGTCAATTTCCCCAATAACACTGGATATTATAATTTTAAAAAAACCTTTAACTAACAATTTCTAGTTAAACAAAGGAAGTATGTTTTCCTGTGGTTTAACTTGCTTCTTGTTGAATTTCAGGCTAAAGTTAAGTATTATATACATTTATGACACACTCCTAATTCTTTGATGAATTATCTTTTTATATCTTCTGCACATTTCTCAGTTGTTCTATTTGTCTTGTTCCTGATTTGTATTACCTGTCATAGTAATAATATTATGCTTTGCTATGTTTTATCAGTTTTTCCCTCACTTTTTGAACTGTTATTTTTAAAACATAATTCAGTATATCCCCGTTTCTTAGAAAGAATTCTTTACGGAAACATTCTGTTCTCTGCTTCTTTGTGTCTCAGTATTAAAGAGGCCAGTGGAACACATGGAGGGAATAGCTTAGTAGTTGTATCTCAACAAGATGGAGTTCTTAGCTCAACTTTTCCATTTTTTAGTGAGTGGGTAAGTTACCGCTGAGTGTCATGGTTGATGGAGGGGAAATAGTAATTCCTGTCTTCAGGTTGTTGTGTGGGCAAATTAAGAGTATGGATTTAAAATACATAGCAGAGAACCTCATATATTACTGGACTTCAATCACTTCAGTAATTTAGTAATCTTATGTTTATGTACACATATATCTACATGTATCATATATACAGTACACATAGTCATATAGCAGGGGCCCCCAACCCCCGGGCCACCAAGCAGTACTGATCCGTGGCCTGTTAGGAACCAGGCCGCACAGCTGGGGGTGAGCGGTGCGCAAGCGAGTGACGCTTCATCTGTATATACCGCTGTTCCCATCACTTGCATTACCGCTTGAGCTCCACATCCTATCCAATCAGTGGAGGCCTTAGATTCTCATAGGAGTGCAAACCCTGTTGTGAATTCCACACGCAAGGGATCTTGGTTATGAGATCTTTATGAGGAACATCCTGAAACCAAGCCCCCTTACCCCTGAGAAAAGTTGTCTTCCACAAAACCAGTCCCTGTTGCCTACAAGTTTGGGGACCGCTGTCATATAGGACCATACTTCTCCCCACTCCCACTCCGTGTTGGTAATCAGTCCCTTTTTATCACTGGTTCTAAAATCCTAGGACAATAGTTGGCACATGGTAAACACTCTGCTAATCATAGTGAACTGTATGCACACTTTTGTTCCCATCATCTAAAATGATCTGTAAACTAAGATTTCTCTGCGTCTAGTTTGTTTGGGGTACCCCGTGCTGTGGCGCTCTAGAGGGGACACTGGATTAGAGTTCTGAGTTTTGGCATCCAAGTCATGCTTGGTACTAGCTTTCTATTGTGACCTTGCGCATCTGTGCCTATTTTGTCTTTTTCTCATTGGGATCAAAATCCACAGGGCTTTTGTGAGTGTGGGATGATAATTCATAAGAAAATGCTTTGTGAGGCTGAATCATAGCAAGCATTTAAGTATAAAATATAGTCCCTGGAACTTTAGATGTGCTTAAAAAATAGGATGTTTTTTTTTTTTTTAATTTTCATGAATTGAAATCAGAAGATTTTCTTGTGTTTTCAGACTAAGTCTCTGACCTCCATTACTAATAGTGTTATAAAATGCCCAATTCTCTGATGGTTGTAAAGACACATTTCGTGCCATTGGGCATCGCCTAAAGGAAGAGTTCTCCTTTATTTGTCAGTGGAAGTGATTCCTGTTCTTTCTTTATAGCACTTCAGAAATTATATGTTATACCGAATTGGCTCAAAAAAATTTTTCCCTCTATTTTTTTTTCTCTTTTTTTGCACAGATACTTGCTGCTTAAAAGGGAAACAGAATGAAGCCCTATTGTTCCTCAGAGATTGAAGTCTGTAGAAATGTCCCCAGAATATTATTTTCTCTCCTGGTGGGCTGCCGAGTCTGGCGCCTGGAAGGCTTTATCAGAACAGTTTTAGAAGTGTGAACCATAGCTGGCTTCCATTTTTTTGAGCACATTTTCTTAAATACTTGGAACGAAATTTCACAGAATTCTTATCACTGTAAATGTAGCCTGCCAATAGGAAGAAATCATGTGTAAGTTACAGCAGGAAAAAAAAAAAATCTTTCGTTTGTTCCCTATTCTTATTTGACTTTTGAAGGAAGGGGACTCAATATGCGTCACTGAGAACGTTTCTTAGTGAGTAGCAAAGTTTCAGGCACACAGGAGGAGATGCTAATTATGGTTTGGCTTGCTGCTTTTAGCAGTCTCAGGTATGATCCTTTTTTTTCCCCGTCATAAATCTAAAGTCTTTCTGCAGCTGAGAGAAGGCTGTGTGATTAATTGTATGTGTATGCTAAGTCACTTCAGTCATGTCCGACTCTTTATGATCCCATGGACTGTAACCTGCCAGGCTTCTCTTGTCCATGGGATTCTCCAGGCAAGAATATTGGAGTGGTTGCCATTTCCTTCTCTAGAGGATCTTCCTGATCCAGGAATTGAACCTGTGTCTCATATGTCTCTTGCACTGGCAGGCAGGTTCTTTACCATTAGCACCATCTGGGATACCCTGATAAATTGTATAGTGATTATGTATTTCCTGTTCCAGCAGTTGAGACAAATTATGAGGTGCTTTTTACTTATACACGTGAACCCTAGAAAGAATCAGAGTGTGAGAGGATGGACCAAGAGAGTGACTGGGGGAAATTGACACTTGGTGACATCTCATCTTCTTGAACACATGCAGACTGTGGACACACGAGACAGTATGTCCTGGAGAGCTCTGATACATGGGGTGGGAAGTTGCTAATATCTGTGAAGTAGTGTGGGCATTTTAAGTGAGAAGGAGCAGGCAGCTTAAACTGCCTTTGGCAACATAGCTTTTTTTTTTTTTAATGGGCTGGTCAGTTGTTCACTGATTAAACCATTCAGTCAACAAACTGGACTGAATATGAGTTTTGAAGGAGTAATAAGTTATAAATGAATGAGTGAAGTCGCTCAGTCATGTTTGACTCTTTGCGACCCCATGGACTGTAGCCCACCAGGCTCCTAGACCCATGGAATTTTCCAGGCAAGAGTACTGGAGTGGGTTGCCATTTCCTTCTCCAGGGGATCTTCCCGACCTGGGGATCGAACCCAGGTCTCCCGCATTGCAGGCAGATGCTTTACCGTCTGAGCTACCAGGGAATCCCAAGTTGTAAATAGTGGCAGGCAACATGCCACTTCAAGAGTCAAGTGATGGGCCCCCTCCAGTCGCTTGGTCGTTCCTGGTGGCTCAGTGGTAGAGAATCCGCCTGCAGTGCAGGAGATGCAGGAGACACAGGTTCGATCCCTGGGTGGGGAAGATCCCCTGGAGGAGGGCATGGCAACCCACTGCAGTGCTCTTGCCTGGAGAATCCCATGGGCAGAGGAGCCTGCCGAGCCAACAGTCCATAGGGTTGCAAGGGGTCAGACACGGCTGAAGCGACTGAGCGCGCGTGCATCCCAGCAGTTCAGGCGTTTTCTCTAGTTGCAGGGTAGCTACCTCTCTCCTTTTCAAACCTGGATTTCAAACTCAGATGGCAGTGCTGCTGGGCCCCCATCGCACCTCTGAAATCTTCCCCTTCCTTCCTCCCACGTGCCAGTTCTGCTTGTTCAGTCACTCAGTCGTGTCTGACGCTTTGCTACAGTCTTCATGGCTCCTCTGTCCATGGGATTTCCCAGGCAAGAATACGAGAGTGGGTTGCCATTTCCTCCTCCAGGAGATCTTCCCAACCCAAGGGTTGAACCCACATCTCCTGCTTGGCAGGTGGACTTTTGTTTTGTTTTGTTTTTTAACCAGTGAGCCACCTGGGAAGCCGTGCCAGAATGCACTAATTTCTACTAGACTCAAGATCTTTCAGTGCTATCTGTAAATACTTTATATTTACACGGTGTCATAATAAGAGTTTATGTGGCTCCCTGGTAGCCTGACAAATAATGTATTTTATAATACTAGTTATGCCTACAGAATGGGAGGTGACACAGACCTACAAGGGGGAGAACTGGAGGACAGCCTGATAAAGTGCTATCTTGAGTTGAACAGGATGTGGGAGGAAAAAGAAGCAGCATTATTCCTTTAAGTTTTATAGCATGTTAGTCATTACAGTTGCTTTTCTGTATTTCATCTTTTGAAAGGAAGGATAAGAATTTCGGGAGCAACATAACAGATTTTTGCATTAATAGTTGATTTTGTCATTTTCACTTAGGCTTGGAAGCTCTTCAGGTGATTTTTTTTTAATCTGTATTTAAATATACAGGCTGTTACCTGCAGTTATCATTTTAGCTATTTGAGGTGTGGCCGGTTGAAGGTTTGGTGGCTGGATGAGTTTTTTTAGCTCTGATACAAAGAAGATGCTCTTAAACTCCGAGTTAGTTTCGCAGCTTCTGTCCCTGTCTTAATGTGATGTTTACCTAGCTGTGTTTGGTGCCTCTTGTCTTGTCTTCTTACTTTTTAGAATAAGTTGCTTTGCAGACTGTCAGGGAGAATTCTGTTTCTTATCTATTGGACCTAATGTATAGATGATTGTTACCTGCATGTTTACTGCTACTGTATCTTTTTAAAATTTTTATTTTATTATTGGAGTATAATTGCTTTAAGGTGTTGTGTTGGTTTCTGCTGTACAACAAAGTGACTCTGCTGTAAGCATGCATATATTCCATTTCCCTTGAGCCCCCCTCCCACCTCTGCCCATCCCACCCTCTAGGTCATCACAGGGTACAGAGCTGAGTTCTGTGTTCCATGCAGCAGCCTCCCAGTAACTGTCTGTGTTACACATGGTGGTATAAATATGTCAGTGCCACACTCCCAACTCATCCCACCTCCCCAACCCTGTGTCCACATGTCCATTCTCTGCATCTGCATTCCTATTCCTGCCCCACATATATATTCATCTGTGCCATTTTTCTAGATGCCATATATGTGTTAGTATATAATATTTGATTTTCCCTTTCTGACTTACTTAACTCTGTATGACATCCTCTAGGTCCATCCACATCACTGCCAATGACCCAATTTCATTCCTTTTCATGGCTGAGAAATATTCCACTATATATATATATATATATACACATATATATACACCCCACATCCTCTTTGCTCATTCATCTGTTGATGTACATTTAGGTTGCTTTTCAATGTCTTGGCTTTTGTAAAAAGTGCTGCAATAAACACTGGGGTACATAGGTCCTTTTTAAGATAGTTATCTTTGGGTATTACTGAACTTCCCTGGTGGCTCAGATGGTAAAGCGTCTGCCTACAAAGCGGGAGACCTGGGTTCCATCCTTGGGTTGGGAAGAGCTCCTGGAGAAGGAAATGGCCACGCACTCCAGTGTTCTTGCCTGGAAAATCCCACGGACACAGAAGCCTGGTGGGCTTCAGCCCATGGGGTCACAAAGAGTCAGACACGACTGAGTAAGTTCACTTTGGGTATTTGGCAAAGGGTCAGGCTGTTTCTACATTAATTTCAGTGAATGAGAAGGACAGTCCAGGCAGGTGGGTCATGCCAATATATCCATGGGGTACTGAATACTGTGCAATGATAACTGCACGTGGAAAAGTTCACCATCATCATATGAAGAAGCTAAGCTACGCATACATATAAAGCTTAAAATGCAGGTGTAGAGTGAGATTTCAGGTGTTGGAATGTGCAGATGTGTGATGTTATAGAGAATGTCATGGTGTCAGAGGAGCTTGTGAAGCTGTTTGCCGATCACCAGGAGAAGATGGTAGAAGATTGATCTGTAGACTCCTTTGTAGCACTGAGTAGATAATTGAGTACCTTGCTAAGTGGGATAACTTTTACCCCATTCAAAAGCGAGATCACACTTATCCCCTCAATCACGGAAGGCAGGGAAGGCATGTGCAATGGCATGTCTGTTTTGAGAGTGTAGTCTGACCTTGAAAGGACTTCACTAAATGAAAGCACTGTTTGAGACTGTCTTAGTCTGCTCAGGCTGCTGCTACAAAATACCACAGACGAGGTGTCTGATTTCTAAAAAACAGACATGTATTTATCATAGTCTGGAGCCTGAGAAGTTCACGGTCCAGGTGCAGCTGACTCAGTTCCTGGTGAGGACTCTGTTCCTGACTTGCAGACAGCTGCTTGCCTTCTGTGTCTTCATATGGTCCTCCCTTGGTGCAAGCATGTCTCTTTCTTCCCTTCTTATAAGGCCACTAATTCCCTCACAAGGACCCCATCCTCCTGACCTCATCTGACCCTAGTTAATTTCCAAAGGCCCCATCTCTAAATAACATCACATTAGGGGTTAGGGTGTCAACATATGCATTTTGAGAGAGCACAAACATCCCATCCATAATAGAAGCCACAGGGCAAAAGCAGCAAGGCTTCAGTGTTGAGGACAGATTTGAGGTGTTTGGTATTGAATTAGTCCCTCAATAAATGAGAATTACTGGCTGATAATGTGGGTCATTCTTTAAGGTATTTTTAATTATTCTTCTGTAAACTTTAAATGTTTTACTTTGATTTAGAAAATATATAGAATGTGACATGTTGAATAATATGCTGGATAGACTACTTAGAGACACATTTCTGTATACCAAAGTTTTTCTTATATGTATTCTTCAAAACTGCATGGATGCTTCTTATCTTGGTTGAACCTCTCACTTCTTATCATGATAATCCAAGACCACTAGAATTTTGGTAGCAAACCTCTAGATAGCCGCCCTGCCTTTCCTCTGCTTCTGGGCAGCTTGTAATCCCCGCCACAGCCTGAGGATTCCCTTAAATTCACTCATATCTTGCATTGCTTATAACCCCGGCAGTGACAAACAGAAAACCATCCAGCGTCTTCCTGTCTTGTCTCACCTCCGTCCCTCTCCCCTTTGTTTGTGAGGCTATAGTCACTTTGGCCATCTTTCTGCCTCTCCTGATCATTTTGCTCAAGCAGATCCCCCCTTCAATTTCTCTCCTAACAATTACCCTATTTGATCTTCTTCACAACATGTATGAGAACCAGAAATCATCCAATCTATTTATCAGTGTGCAAGTTTACTTTTATGTCTAATCCCATTAGAATGCAAGCTCCGTGAAGTTTCGTCTGATGTGGTACAAATAGGAACTTACCAGCATTAATGCATGCCTGACTTCTAAGTTGCTGTCTTATGTAGGAAAAATTTTTAATATATAATAATTATTACATCTCAGATATTTGTTGAAAGAGGATGGTAAGACAGAAGACAGCTAATCTATTTCTGAATGGAGATCAGATGTCACTATGATGATTAGTTAGTAAGAACGTCTGCATTTCCACGTGCAGATCTAATGTAATGCGTTTGCTTGACAAGTCTGCTGTTATGTGAGTTCCTGGCATCCTCAAGATTGTTTTTTAAAGGCAGGTGGTCTTCCCTGGTAGCTCAGATGGTAAAGAATCCACCTGAAATACAGGAAACCTGGGTTCGATCTGTGGGTCAGGAAGATCACCTGGAGAAGGAAATGGCAACTCCAGTATTCTTGCCTGGAGAATCCATGGACAGAGGAGCCTGGTGGGCTGCAGTCCAGGGGGTCACAAAAGAGCTGGACATGACCGACCGACTAACACTAACTAACTAACTTGGCTCATAGTGAATGCAATGCAAAGATGTCAGGAATTTTACTGCAGGAGGATATAAAACTTACTTTTAGAACAAAAAAATAGTTTATGTTCTCATGGAACAAAAGCCATCATCTCAAAACAGGGAAATGTTGATTTAGAGGAGAGCTTCCGGGATATTCTTTGATCAAGGCATGATCGAGTATAGCACATATTGGCAAAGTTGGGAATAAATACTATATAAAATTATCAGATGTAGATTTGTTTTAAAGCAAACTCTGGGAGATAGTGTAGAACAGAAGGGCCTGGTGGGCTATAGTCCATAAGGTCATAGTCAGACAGGAGTTCAGTCCATGAGATCACAAAGAGTCAGATAGGAGTTAGCCGACTGAACAGCAGCAGCAACAAGGTTTATTTCCTTAAGGTAAACTTATATTACATTTTACATTGTAATTAAATTGAAGATACCATCTACGATTTGGAATATTGTCAACCAAAAGAAAAAAAAAGCATTTTTGTTGTTGTTGTTATTCTTTAGTGGTTGAGTTGTGTCTGCCTCTTTTGCAACCTCATGGGATTTCCCAGGCAAGAGTACTGGAGTGGGTTTAAATTACTGTAAAACTGTTTGCATGTCAATCTTGGCAAAAGACCTTGAATATATATGTTGGAAAATTTGATTTATTTTGTAAAGAAAAAATATTAATGTGTTGCTGCTTCTGCTGCTGCTAAGTCGCTTCAGTCATGTCCGACTCTGTGCGACCCCATAGACGGCAGCCTACCAGGCTCCACCGTCCCTGGGATTCTCTAGGCAAGAATACTGGAGTGGGTTGCCATTTCCGTCTCCAATCATGAAAATGAAAAGTGAAAGTGAAGTCGATCAGTCCGACTCAGCGACCCCATGGACTGCAGCCTACCGGGCTCCTCCGTCCTTGGGATTTTCCAGGCGAGAGTACTGGAGTGGGGTGCCATTGCCTTCTCCAATTAATGTGTTAGGTATATGCATTTTTAAAAAAATGCTGCATAAAATATCACAAACCATTTTATGTGTCTCGAGGAGTGGTATTTTGGTAATTTCATGTTTACTTTTATTTCATTTCATTCAGGAGGTTATCTCAGAGTTATTATTAACCAAGAAGCATTTGCTTCTATAAACTTTCCTAGAGTTTGAACTCTGCTATCTCAAAATCTCCTCTTTATTTAAATTAGCTGTTGCTATTGCTGTTTAGTCACTAAGTCTTGTCCGATTCTTTTGAGACCGCCATGGACTGTAACCTGCCAGGCTCCTCTGTCCATGGGATTTTCCAGGCAATAATACTGGGGTCGTTGCCATTTCGTTCTCCAGGGGTCTGCTGGACCCAGGGATCAAACTCAAGTCTCCTGCCTTGCATGCATATTCTTAACCACTGAGCCACCTGGGAAACCCTTAAATTAACTATGCCATTAGTCAAATTATGACTCTGAAATGTAACACCTGCACAGAGAAAATGCTTGAAGCTATAGAACAAGTGTACTCAGGTGGGGGAAGTTCCTCTTACATAACAGGAGTGTTTTAAGGCAGTTCCTTTTGATGTTTAAATTGTTGCTACCCACTCAAGCAATAATTTGGGTTATATTGTTTCTCTCTTGGAGCCTTGTATTGGCTACATATTTCTGAATCTTTAGCTTCTGAATCTGTCTGTAAATCATGTCTTAAAATCACTGACACAGTTTAGTCTTGGAGAACATTTTGGGGTTTTATAATTGAAAATGTGTCATCTGTGTGCATGCTCAGATGCCAGTCACCTCATGAGCTTGGTGCAAGGCTGTCTGGCCCCTTCTCACACTGCTAACAGTCCTGTTGACATTGCACATGCTGTCTAAGAATTTCCACGTTTGGCGTTGAGTCTTACACAAAGAAGGAAATGGGTTTTTCAGCAGATTGTTTACCCGGGGTGCTACATAACTTGAAAAGGTATTTATCTAAGAGTCCTTTGGGGAATTTGGAAAATACAGATCTAGGCCTCCATAGCTAGATTGTTGAGAGTATCAGATAGGACCACTTGAATTTGTTGATGTGCAGCTGCATTTGGGTGGCTCTAACGGTAAAGACTATGGTTTTTCCAGTGGTCATGTATGGATGTGAAAGTTGGACTGTGAAGAAAGCTGAGCGCTGAAGAATTGATGCTTTTGAACTGTGGTGTTGGAGAAGACTCTTGAGAGTCCCTTGGACTGCAAGGAGATCCAGCCAAGTCCATTCTAAAGGAGACCAGTCCTGAATAGCCATTGGAAGGACTGATGCTGAAGCTGAAACTCGGATACTTTGGCTACCTGATGAGAAGAACTAACTCAATGGAACAGACTCTGATGCTGGGAATGATTGATGGCGGGAGGAGAAGGGGATGACAGAGGATGAGATGGTTGAATGGCATCACTGACTTTGATGGACGTGAGTTTGAGTGAACTCCGGGAGTTGGTGATGGACAGGGAGGCCTGGCGTGCTGCGATTCATGGGGTCGCCAAGAGTCGGACACGACTGAGTGACTGAACTGAATTGAACTGAACAGTAAAGAACCTGCCTGCAGAGCAGGAGACATGGGTTCGATCCCTGAGTCAGGAAGATGCCATGGAGAAGGAAATGGCAACCCACTCCACTATTTTTGCCTGGGAAATCCCATGGACAGAGGGGCCTCGCGGTCTACAGTCCATGGGGTCACAAATGAGTCTGACACAACTTAGCAACTAAAAACAAAAAACTGTATCTGACCTATGAAAATGGCATTTCAAACCTTATCATTAATCTTACTCATTGAAAAGCTAATTAGTAATTGCAAAATAATATACTGTTTTCCCCTTCAAATTCACAGTTGGGTGAATTAGTGACAAGAGGTTCAAATACCCTTGTATTTTAAAGTACTAAGGGAGATATGCCAGCTCTTAGGTCATGGGGTTGGGGGTGAACTCCGAGAGATGGTGATGAACAGGGAGGCCTGGCGTGCTGCGATTCATGGGGTCGCAAAGAGTCGGACACGACTGAGCGACTGAACTGAACTGAACTGAACTGAAGGGAGATATGCCAGCTCTTAGGTCATGGGGTGGGGGGGGAACCATTGATTGGCTTAAGGTGGGCCAGGCTAGGAGGAATTAGCCTAAGTCCCTGAGGATCTTAAAGAACTGTCAGCTGGCATGTTTGGCCCTGGAGATTGAGCTATATGCTGCCACTGTTTGCATAAAGACAGCTACTCTGCTTATCCCCATCAGTGATTCTGTCTCTCCTGGTTTTTCAGCCTTGCTATTATGTAAGGTTATGCCTTTGGTCTTTAAGCTACATAGGATGTGTTTAATGGGCACATAAAAGTCCCCTTCTAATATTTACATGAGACTTCTCTGAGTTTCAGTGCCTTCTTGTTTTTGCACTTTCAGATGTCATATAATCATTCTGTATCATGTTCAAATCCTTATTAGAATACCATTCATTTATATAATTAAAGCTCCTGAGTTGAAGCTCTTGTCCGAGTGTTCAGGCTACATGTATTG
Source organism: Cephalophus harveyi (assembly GCA_006410635.1). Lineage (NCBI taxonomy): Eukaryota > Metazoa > Chordata > Mammalia > Artiodactyla > Bovidae > Cephalophus > Cephalophus harveyi. Next base: position 48,991 of record SJYT01084842.1, on the reverse strand, counting down.
GTAATGCTCAGGCATTAACATATAATTTAACTCCCAAGAATCTGAGTTAGCAGGTCATAAAAGTTATCAATTAAAAAAGTCTAATTTGTACCCTTGATATATGTTGAAAACAGCAGCTGATTTTTGTGGCTTCCTCCCAGAAACCTCTAGGTCCAGTCTAACCATGGCAAAAATATCTGCCAAATCTCAAATGAGGGTCATTCTACAAAATATCTGATTCAGACCATTCAAGGTCATCTGAGAAACTCAGAACTAAGAGGAACTCTGAGAGATTTGGACTAAATGTAGCTTATTATCCTGTATGCTGAAATAGTAAAAGGATATTAGGGGAAAATTAAGTTTGAGAAAGTTTCAGTTCAGTTCAGTCGCTCAGTCATGTCCGACTCTTTGCGACCCCATGAATCGCAGCACGCCAGGCCTCCCTGTCCATCACCAACTCCCGGAGTTCACTCAGACTCACGTCCATCCAGTCAGTGATGCCATTCAGCCATCTCATCCTCGGTCGTCCCCTTTTCCTCCTGCCCCTCCCTCCCAGCATCAGAGTCTTTTCCAATGAATCAACTCTTCACATGAGGTGGTCAAAGTACTGGAGTTTCAGCTTTAGCATCATTGCTTCCAAAGAAATCCCAGGGCTGATCTCCTTCAGAATGGACTGGTTGGATCTCCTTGCAGTCCAAGGGACTCTCCAGAGTCTTCTCCAACACCACAGTTCAAAAGCATCAATTCTTCGGCACTCAGCCTTCTTCAGAGAAGGCAGTGGCGACCCACTCCAGTACTCTTGCCTGGAAAATCCCATGGGTGGAAGAGCCTGATAGGCTGCAGTCCGTGGGGTCGCTAAGAGTCAGACACGACTGAGCGACTTCACTTTCACTCTTCACTTTCATGCATTGGAGAAGGACGTGGCAACCCACTCCAGTGTTCTTGCCTGGAGAATCCCAGGGACCGTGGAGCCTGGTGGGCTGCTGTCTATGGGGTCGCACAGAGTCGGACACGACTGGAGTGACTTAGCAGCAGCAACTTAGCAGGACTGAGTTGAACAAG
>SJYT01084842.1:32774-47452 GCA_006410635.1 Cephalophus harveyi | reverse complement strand
ATGAAGTGATGGGACCAGATGCCATGATCTTTGTTTTCTGAATGTTGAGCTTTAAGCCAACTTTTTTGCTCTCCTCTTTCACTTTCATCAAGAGAACTTTAGTTAATAAATATATGTATCAGTACTAGTTCTTCAGTTAATTGTAACAAGTGTATCATACTAATGTATAAGAAGTTTGGAATGAGGGAAATTTGGTGTGGGATATGTGGGAATTCTCCACACTATCTTTGTAATTTTTCTGGAAACCTAAAACTATCTTAAAAGTTTAAAGGTTATTTATATTTTAATTCTGACTTTTAACACTATTTTTAAGATGCTGCTCAAAGTTTTTAAAGATCTCAGTAAAGGAAAGGAGATTTCCTTTGATTTTAATAAATGCTTGAACTGTGTCCTGATATTTTAGCACTGTTATTGAAATTGCTTTCTTAATTATTAAATAATAAATCATTTCTTGGATTTATGGTTAAGATGATGGGGAAATTCTCAAATTTACAAACAAAACAATACAAAAGAAAGCTTTTTTTTTTTTTTTTGGATGGAAGTTCGATTCTCTCAAAGTTTTTAAAGATCTCAGTAAAGGAAAGGAGATTTCCTTTGATTTTAATAAATGCTTGAACTGTGTCCTGATATTTTAGCACTGTTATTGAAATTGCTTTCTTAATTATTAAATAATAAATCATTTCTTGGATTTATGGTTAAGATGATGGGGAAATTCTCAAATTTACAAACAAAACAATACAAAAGAAAGCTTTTTTTTTTTTTTGGAGATGCCTAGCAATTATATGGAAAACTCAAAATCTTTAAAATTTCTCACTTAATAAATTTTGTTTAGTGTGTGCCTTTTATAGACACAAAGAACATTGATATTATTTCATGCTTCCCTAGTACCCCTCTTAACACAACCTATGAAATTCCCAGGGTATATCTATGGTTAGCATTGCTACACTTAGCAAATGAAAAAGCACCTAATTAAATTTGAATTGCACATAAACAGTAGCAGTTGTTGTTGTTGTTGTTCAGTATAAATACATCTTAAATATTGCACAGGACACATTTATACTAAAAAAAAGAAAAAAAATTATTGGTTTTTTGAAATCCATCTGGACCTACCCACATAGAATCTTGTGGACACAGTAAGGACCTGCAGTTGTCTGACTTTAACATTAATAATAAAACTTGTTGAGCCCTTATTGTATGTTGTACACTGTCACAAGGGAATCCTTGGTGGCTCCGTTGTAAAGAATCCACCTGCCATGCAGTAGATGGAAGTTCGATTCCTGGGTCAGGTAGATGATCCCCCTTGGAGAAGGAAATGGCAACCCACTCCAGTGTTCTTGCCTGGGAAATCCTATATACAGAGGAGGCTGGTGCGCTACAGTCCGCGGGGTCGCAAGAGCCTGTCACGACTTAGCAACTAAACCAGCACCATCAGAGACTGTCACGCCTTACTTGTGGTAGAAGGCCTTCTTGGTTTACTAACTGTTCACCATCTTTATCTTACATGCTTCTTTCTTGTGCTAATAAAAGTCTTTTAGTCTTAACCTCAGCCCAAAGTGAACTGCTAAAGAATTTTTGTTTTCTGTTCACTATGGAGCATTCATGTACTAGGGTTAGGGTGTATTTCAGTCATCTAGGAAAGAATCTGTTGTAATTCTCTGGGCACTTCATAGAAATGAACATAAGTATTTAAAAATATGTATGATTGAGTGAGGGCTTCCCTGGTGGCTCAGATGGTAAAGTATCCACCTTCAATGCATGAGACCTGAGTTCGATTCCTGGGTTGGGAAGATCCCCTGGAGAAGGGAAAGGCTACCCTTTCTTTCTTTCTTTCTTTTTTTAAATAAATCTTGTATTTTAGAATTGTTGTTGTTTAGTCGCTAAGTCGTGTCTGACTCTTTTGTGACCCCATGGACTATAGCCTGCCAGGCTCCTCTCTCCAGGGATTTTTCAGGCAAGAACACTGGAGTGGGTTTCCATTTCTTTCTCCAGGAGACCTTCCCAACCCAGGGATCAAACACATGTCTCCTGCATTGCAGGTGGATTTTTTACCACTGAGCCACCGGGGATGCCCTATTTTAGAATAGTTTAGATTTGCATAAAAGTACAGAGATAGTACAGAGAGTTCTTAAATGCTTCTATTTAGATGCTCCAATTTCTTCTATTATTAGCATCTTCTATTAGTATGGTACATTTATCACAATTAATGAGCCAACATTGATGCATTATTATTAACTAAAATTCATATTTATTCAGATTTCTTTGGTTCTTACCTACCATCTTTTTCTGTTCTAGGATGCTGTCTAGCATGCCATATCACATGCCTCTTCAGTCTTCTCTTGGTTACGATATGGCGGCCTTTCTTCTAAGGGGTTATCACAATAACTACTCATCCACAGCTTGTCACCACTTCCTGCACAGTGACAGCTCTTGGTCTGTGCCTCACACCTTCACAAACACAGTGCACTCCCTGGTGTAACACCCTCAGGCCAGTCTGCTCAGGATGCCATGACAAAGTACCACCGCCTGGATGACTTAATAGACTATTTTCTCACTGTTCTGCAGGCTGGAAGTCCAAGATCAGTTTCAGTTTTAGTTCAGTTGTTCAGTCGTGTCTGACTCTTTGCAACCCCATGGGCCACAGCACACCAGGCCTCCCTGTCCATCACCAACTCCCGGAGTCTACCCAAACCCATGTCTGTTGAGTCAGTCTTGCCATCCAACCATCTCATCCTCTGTCATCCCCTTCTCCTCCTGCCTTCAATCTTTCCCAGCATCAGGGTCTTTTCAAATGAGTCAGCTCTTCACATCAGGTGGCCAAAGTATTGGAGTTTCAGCTTCAACATCAGTCCTTCCAATGAACACCCAGGACTGATCTCCTTTAGGATGGACTGGTTGGATCTCCTTGCAGTCCAAGGGACTCTCAAGAGGCTTCTCCAACACCACAGTTCAAAAGCATCAATTCTTTGGTGCTCAGCTTTCTTCACAGTCCAACTCTCACATCCATACATGACCACAGGAAAAACCATAGCCTTGACTAGACAGACCTTTGTTGACAAAGTAATGTCTCTGCTTTTTAATATTCTGTCTAGGTTGGTCATAACTTTCCTTCCAAGGAGTAAGCGTCTATTAATTTCATGGCTGCAATCACCAAGATCAAGTTATAGGTAAATTTGGCTTCTGGTGGAGGTGCTCTTCCTGGCATATAGACAGCCACTTCTTTGCTGTGTCCTCATGCAGCTCCTCTCTATGTGCACAGGAAGAGCTCCCTGCTGTCTCTCTTCCCATAATGCCACCAACTCTATCAGATCAGGGCCCCACCCTTATGACCTTAGAGGCTTCAACTGCAAATGCAGCTGTTGGAGGTTACAGTCTTAATGTATAAATTGAAGGAGGACATAGACATTCAGCTCATAAAGTCTTCATTTCATGTTGGTGAACCCCAACCCAGAGTTCCATACACACTCAGGATGCTCCAAATTTAAAAATAGAGTCTGTCCTTTTGAAAACTTAAAGCCCCTCTTTAGTGATCGGCAGATGTGACAAGGATGGTCAGCACCGATCACTTCCAGAGGGAAGAATAAGGATGCTGTCCATTCCTCTGGATGCTTTGGGGTCAGATGGATGCTTGGAACTGCATTCAGCCCCTCACTACTCTGTGACCTTGGGAGACTAACTGTGAGACCCTCAGCTGTCCCACAAAGGAAGAATAGTCATATTTTGCCAACATTAAGGCAAGTTTTGAAAAAAGCTGTGTAATCTCCTGAGAGAGCATATACACTGTATGTTTAACTGTCACTTGGGGAATTCCCTGGGGGTCCAATGGTTAGGACTTCATGTTTTCACTGCCAAGGACCTGGGTTCAATTCACTGGTTGGGGAACTAAGATCCTGCAAACAGTGCAATTGCATGACCACGCAGTCTGAAATAAATTTAAAAAAAAAAAACAACAAAGCTCATCACCTGCCCTTTGCTTCCCCATGCCCTCTTCTTCTCCCTTACTCAGGGTCAGCTTTAATTATCTGTGGAGTCCATCTTTCCTGGGGCCCATTGCCAGACAGGAGTATGACTGATCCTTCATCATGCATGAATAATGGGAATATTTTCTGACCCAAAGGCCAGGAATACAAACAGAAGTTTGACAAGTGCAGGTGGGCATCATCTGTCAGGATATGTGACATCAGGATTGCTTTGGGGACACCCAGGGCCTGGGGTGGCTTTACACATGGAGCAGCCTTTTCTTCCCTTCCCGCGAAACCATGTCTTGAAAGAGTCACACGTAAATTCACTGAGCAAGTATTTAATGAGCAGATGAGGTAAACAAAACCTGAACTACCATTTTGGGGAGATGAATTACACTTGCAAATGGCCATAAACAAAAGCTTTCTTCCAAGCTCCTGATTTTATAAAAGCGGTTTCGTTGGGTGACCAGGCCCTGAAAGGATATATACGTCAGTGATCAGCAAATGGGGAAATTGCTCATCAAGCCCTATTCCCTGGGCAATCCAGAAAAAGGAAAGGGTGGGAGCTCTGTTCCCAGAGCAGCCATCAATTGTGTCTTGTGTGGGTCAATTTGGAGACACTGACCCATCTGTGACGTGGATACCATAAACCCCAATACTTGGACGGACAAGCTCCTCTAGGAAAGGGTGTGTGTCTACTTTACGCCTCACAGCTAGCTAGCAGCAGCTAAGTTGCTTCAGTCGTGTCTGACTCTGTGCGACCCCATAGACGGCAGCCCACCAGGCTCCCCCGTCCCTGGGATTCTCCAGGCAAGAACACTGGAGTGGGTTGCCATTTCCTTCTCCAATGCATGAAAGTGAAAAGTGAAAGTGAAGTCACTCAGTCGTGTCCAACCCTTAGCAACCCCATGGACTGGGCAGCCTACCAGGCTCCTCCGTCCATGGGAGTTTCCAGGCAAGAGTACTGGAATGGGTTGCCATTGCCTTCTCCTTATGCCTCACAGTACGTGTCAATGAATTGGCTAAAAATTTAGTCCATCGAAGAGAAACAAAAACATATCTGTACAAAGACTTAAAGTAAGTCCCCAACATACAAACAAGTTCTGTTCTGAGAGCATGTTCTTAAGTCCGATTTTTTCCTAAGTTCAACAAAGTAGGCCCAGGTACCCAACTAACACAATCTGCTATATTATACTGTACTGTAATAGGCTTATAATACTTTTCACACAAACAATACATAAAAACAAACAAACAAAAAATTTTAACTTTATAGTACAGTACCCTGAAAAGCACAGTAGTACAGTATAACAGCTGGCATACAGGGTCTGGCATCAAGTGAACAGGCAAGAGTTACTGCCTGGAGTAGGGAGTGGAGAAGGGAGATGGTGGAGCTGAAGGATCATCAGCAATAGGAGACGGAGGGCAAGCTGCAATGTTCTCACTCCTGACACTGATGGAACACACGTTCACATCTTTGAAAGTTTGCAACTTGCAGGTTCATCTGTAGGGGACTTACTGTATATATGAGTGTTCATAGCAGCGTTATTCACAGTAGCCAAAGAACTAGAAACTGTACCCTTGTCCATCAGCTGATAACTGGATAAGCAAAATTTAGATTAGCCATATGCCCTACTATCCAGCTGTAAAAAGAATGAACTCCTGACTCATGCCGTGAGTGCCATGGAGGAACCTCAAATACATTATGCCGAGTGAAAAGATGCAAAAGTCGACAAATTTATACGAAAAAACCAGAGTAGGCAAATCTGTAGTGATAGAAGATTTGTGGATGCCTGGGATGGGGGCAGGGGGCTGGGGAGTGACTTCAGAGCACACATGAGGACCCATTTTGAGATGGTGGAAGTGTTCTAAGACTGGATGGGGTGAGAGATTCACGATTCTGTAGATTTACTAAGAAGCATGAATTGCACTTCTGAAACAAGTGAATTTTGCAGTTAGGAAAATTAGTGCTCCAAAAAAAGCTTTGAAAAATTAACCATGTAGGTCTTACTGATGGAGGTGTCATGGGGTGGTCTCTTCTCTTCAGGATGATAACCCCTCCACTTCCAGGAGGCTGGGACCAGGCCAGCCTGTGGGTTATCCTTGAGTCCAGCTCTGAGTCCCTTATCCCTAAGACAGTGACTCTTGCACTTTCTAAGTGCAGAACTTCCTGGCTACTTCTTCAGAGAAAGAGTCAACAAGGATCTCCTTTTTCTAGGGGACCTCAAAAAAGAAAGATTTGTGTTCTGTCTCTCTTTTTTGGCTGTGCTGGGTCTTTGTTGCAGCACGTGGACATTTCTCTAGTTGTAGAACACGGACTCTAGAGCCCGCGGGCTCAGCAGTTGTCAAGCAGAAGGCCAGTGGGATCTTAGTTCCCTGACCAGGGATTGAACCCACATCCCCTACATTGGAAGGTGGATTCTTAACCACTAGACCACTGGAGAAGTCACCATTTGTGTTCTCTCAGAGGCTTGGAAGAGCCGTTTTATGGGAATTTGAAGTTTACAGTGAGTGATTTTCCAATCGTTCTTACTTTCTTGTTGGAGAAATGACTTTCACTAACTAAACCTAAAAGGCCCTCAATTCATAATTTTCTCAGCAAAAAACAACAGACACCTCATGGGACAGAGGACTTGCCTCGGTCCCCGAATGAGTTAGCCACTGAACCAGACCTCCAAGAGTTTTCTTCTGCTAGGTAGGATGAAATGACTTTCACTAACTAAACCTAAAAGGCCCTCAATTCATAATTTTCTCAGCAAAAAACAACAGACACCTCATGGGACAGAGGACTTGCCTCGGTCCCCGAATGAGTTAGCCACTGAACCAGACCTCCAAGAGTTTCCTTCTGCTAGGTAGGAACACAGCCTCTAGGCACTGCTTGAGTGAAGAGTGCAAATTTTTCTAGATCCCTTGCAAGAGAGAAGTATCAGATGTGATTTTGCAGGTAGGACTAATGTATGGTTCCAGCAAATTGCATGACACTGAACACTGGCTCAAACAGTAAAGAGTCCACCTGCAATGCAGGAGACCTGGGTTTAATCCCTGGGTTGAGAAGATCCCCTGGAGAAGGGACTGGCAACCCACTCTGTTAATTGATTATAATATATACTATTATAACAATTATTGGCTTCCCAGGTGATGTTAGTGGTAAAGAGCCTACCTATCAATGCAGGAGACTGAAGCGACGTGGGTTAGACCCCTGGGTCAGGGAGACCCCTGGAGGAGGGCACGGAAACCCACTCCAGGATTCTTACCTAGAGAATCCCATGGACAGAGGAGCCTGAAAGGCTACGGTCCGTAGCATCACAAAGAATCAGACACGACTGAAGCAACTTAGCATGGATGAGCACAGCTCAGGATGGAAGTTTACACACAGGTATGGTTCTATCTTGGGGCTTCCCTGGTGGCTCAGAGGGTAAAGCGCCTGCCCGCAATGCAGGAGACCTGGGTTCCATCCCTGGGTCGGGAAGTTCCCCTGGAGAAGGAAATGGCAACCCACTCCAGGATCCTTGCCTGGAGAATCCCATGGATGGAAGAGCCTGGTAGGCTATTAGACTGAAGCGACGTGGGTTAGACCCCTGGGTCAGGGAGACCCCTGGAGGAGGGCACGGAAACCCACTCCAGGATTCTTACCTAGAGAATCCCATGGACAGAGGAGCCTGAAAGGCTACGGTCCGTAGCATCACAAAGAATCAGACACGACTGAAGCAACTTAGCATGGATGAGCACAGCTCAGGATGGAAGTTTACACACAGGTATGGTTATATCTTGGGGCTTCCCTGGTGGCTCAGAGGGTAAAGCGCCTGCCCGCAATGCAGGAGACCTGGGTTCCATCCAGGTCGGGAAGTTCCCCTGGAGAAGGAAATGGCACCCCACTCCAGGATCCTTGCCTGGAGAATCCCATGGATGGAAGAGCCTGGTAGGCTATAGTCTATGGGGTCGCAAAGAGTTGGACACGACTGAGCAAGCTCACTTCACTTCACTATGGTTATGCCTTAGTGTGCCGTGGAATATGCATTGTGTGTAGGAGAACAGTCTTTCTACACACACACATACCTTTCTCCAAAATGCTCAGTGGAAGCAGCTCCAGTGACTAATTGGGAAACGCCCACCTGTCCCCCAGCTGTTTCGAGTGAATCAAGTGGTGTAAACAGGACGTGTAGAGACCACACAGCCAAAGGGAGATGCATGATGCCACAATGACATCTGTCAGTACAACCATGGGGTCAAAATATATCATCTCCTTTGCTTGGAGCCCAGAACCCTTGGCTCAAGTGCAAGGTTAGGATGGCCCATTCAAGATCATAGATAGAGGGCTTGTTAGTGGGAAGGGGTTTGGCGAGTGAGGATGACATAAAGAGTATTTTAGTTGTGTCATCATGGTCAGAGGAGCCGAGACAGGGCGCAGCACGAGGCTCATTCAGCCCTGATTTCTTTGTGACACTCTGCAGCGCCTCTTTCAGGGGTGATGAGGAGTGACAACAAACGCTTGGTTACCTGTGTTTACTGGTACAGAGGAGTCACTTGTAATTTAGGAGGGGAGAAAAAATAAACCAGAATTTCTTGCACAGGAGTATACGAGAAGATTTTGAAGGCGGAAACTGGCCTCCTCGGTGTCATTCTTCCTTTCTGAAATCTAGCATCAGTTGGACAGCTGCTGAAAATGACCTTGAGAACGGTAGCATGGGATGGGATGTGTTTGCTGCCTTTCAAATATGGGAAAATAAACACATCTGCTAACCAAATTCATTGTGTCATTCTATCTTTATTCTTTAATTTTATCTGTTTGTTATGGACACTGGGGCATGTATAATGTATGTTTACTTCCTAGAAAAAGTAAATTCCAAAATCTGAATTTGCTAAAGTCTCTTCTGCTAGCCTGGCATCCTCCCCCGCTGTGTATTTGGCCAGAGCAAGATTGGGCATTGCAGTGGCGCAAGGCAGTGGGGGATTTCAGAGCTCACCATCTTCCTCACCACTCTTGGGGCAGACCAGGTCCTGATCCTGATCTTTGCTTCTCTTGTTCTTCATCCTTTCTATCCTGCAATACCCAGGCCAAGCTTCTGCCTCTGATCTTTCTGGGATCACGGCCACGCTGGTGTCACTCTCTTCAGAGTTTGCCTTACAGTCAAAATTTCTCCATTTGTAATTGTTCTGTAATTCTTTCATAGATCTGTTTTGTCACTCCCAGATAGACTGTAAGTTCCTGAAGAGCAGGATGCAGCCATGTTTTATATTTATTTATTGACCACCAAAGTTCTTGGCACAGGGCGGACGCTTCGTGGTAACTTCCTAGCAGATTGAAATGCTCCTAGGATGTGTTGCAGTATATGCAGCCCTGTGAGATTTAGAAATACGTGCTCTTATACATCCGGTTAGATGACTGCTGGCCAAAAATACAGTATAATCCCTGTTATGTTGCATGTGAATGTATATGTGTTGTGCAAAGATACAAATTTGCTGGGGAAAATGCAGCAAATGTCCAGTGATATCTCTAGGTACTAAGATTCAAATATGCAGTGCATTGTTTTTATTTATACTATGAAATACTTTTGTAATGATTCTGTAAAGAATATTTTTAGTTTACATGAAGTAGGTCTAGTTTAAAAGAAGTATTAGGAATGAGTGAGGTAGTGAAATTGGTAAGTGATTTATCACTATATGAGACTCTGGGCCATGCAATGGAAAGTTTGCAATGTATTGGGTTTGAATACCTCTAATTCTTTATGGTCTATTCCAGTGTTTCCAAAAGTGTATTCTAGGGGACCCCAGTCCTACCACACGTATTATGTTGAAATAATATGGGAAGCACACATTCTCCAGCTGCCTTTTGGAAATCCAATACATCTACTAGTCATGTAGCAAAACAATCTGTTTCCCAAACTTCTGATCCTGGGATCCTTCTTTCTGATAATACTGTACCTGTTAATTGCATTATACTTATGGAAACATAGTTCTACCTTATTTTTTAATAAAAGAGTGCAGAATGTCTTTATTTTGCTTGTGTATTATCAATATGCCCTGGTCAAATGAGCCAGAGAGGTTAAAAATTTGGATATAATTTCTTTAATCCAAATATATAAAGACATTTAAATAGTACAGTTTTTTAAAAGAGAGATTTAATTTTACATTTTTTATGAGCTCAATTTGTTTTGTTTGTTTGGCTGTTTGTGTTTTTTTTTCCCTTGTGGCATGTGGGATCTTTCCCATCCAGGGATTGAACTTGCATCCTCTCCATTAGAAGGCAGAATCTTAACCACTGGACCACCAGGGAAGTCCTAACAGTAAACTATGACATGATTTGGTGATTTTTCCTTCATTGTAACACTGCATAGCATCAGTCATTGCTTCATTCTTTAAGTTTTCAAACTTAATTGGCCATAATGGAAAACTGGATGAAAAAACATGTTCAGTTCAGTTCAGTCGCTCAGTTGTGTCCGACTCTTTGCGACCCCATGAATCGCAGCACACCAGGCCTCCCTGTTCATTACCATCTCCCGGAGTTCACTCAGACTCAGGTCCATCAAGTCAGTGATGCCATCCAGCCATCTCATCCTCGGTCGTCCCCTTCTCCTCATGCCCCCAATCCCTCCCAGCATCAGAGTCTTTTCCAGTGAGTCAACTGTTCGCATGAGGTGGCCAAAGTACTGGAGTTTCAGCTTTAGCATCATTCCTTCCAAAGAAATCCCAGGGTTGATCTCCTTCAGAATGGACTGATTGGATCTCCTTGCAGTCCAAGGGCCTCTCAAGAGTCTTCTCTAACACCACAGTTCAAAAGCATCAATTCTTTGGCGCTCAGCCTTCTTCACAGTCCAACTCTCACATCCATACATGACCGCAGGAAAAACCATAGCCTTGACTAGACGGACCTTAGTCGGCAAAGTAATGTCTCTGCTTTTGCAAATGCTATCTAGGTTGGACACTTTAGGAGCCTGAATTTTTTTCAGCCTCCTCTAGGTTCTATTCTTAAATGGCCAGTTAATACTGTGAAACTGCATTTCCTTTCTATGTGGACATTTTTCTTTCCATCTCCATAATTATCTTCTTGGTATGAGTTTCTGATAGTTGATGCTGGTGGTCAAGGAATCTCCCAGCCCTAACACTGCTTGAACACTCAGCAGTGACGGGTTGCAGAGGCTCACCCCAAAGGTCAGGGAGTTAGTGTATACACTGAAACATGTGTGGTTCTATCAGAAAATGGAAGTTGTAGGGATTCACTGTGAACAAAGACACGATGTCCTAGTGGAAGGATTTTAGGCAGAAGGAGAAGGATCTTCCTTGCTTTTGCCCCCTCTGCTTATCCCCTCTCTGCAGCCCATGCCAGAAACACACAACTTGTTGGAAGCTCAGAGGTGGTCAAGCATGTGGTTTTCCAAGTGCTTTCTGACTCAGATATATGCACACATGAAATGGAAGAGGAGGAGGGAGAATAAATATTAATAAAGCAGGTACAGAAGCACAATATATTGACTAGATGGTGTCAAGGATATGGGGTCAGTAAAGGACATTATCACTCCTTGGCCAGCTACAAAGGCTTTGGGTTACCCTTGGCTAAAAGCAATACAACCCAGGACTTCCGTGGCAATCCAGTGATTGGGACTCTGTGCTTTCACTGCTGAGGACCTGAATTCGATCCCTGGTCAGGATATTAAGATCCCACAGGCTGCGTGATGTGGCAAAAAAACACAAAAGAGAGATACAGCCAGACTTAGCAATTAATGCTAGGATTAGCTAACACCTATATAATAGGCTAGAGTTTCCCAGGTGACTCAGTGGTAAGGAATCTGCCTGCCAATGAAGGAGACGAGGGTTCGATCCCTGGGTCAGGAAGATCCCCAGGAGAAGGAAATGGCAGCCCACTCCAGTATTCTTGCCTGGGAAATTCCATGGACAGAGGAGCCTGGCAGGCTACAGTCCATGGGGGTCACAAAGAGTCGGACGTGACTTAGCGACTAAACAATAACAGCATATAATAGGCTACCTTGAATCAGGATTTTGCCTCATAGAATTATTATATTTCTGGGACTTTCCCTTGGTCCAGTGGCTAAGACATCACACTCCCAATTCAGGGACCTGGATTCAATCCTTGCTGCTGCAACTAGAGATCTCACATGCTGTGTTTAAAGTTACCAAGATCTTGAGTGCCACAACTAAGATCTGGCATGGCCAAATAAGTAAATAAATATTTTTTAAAGAATTATTATATCTCAGACAGTGTAATATATAAAACTTGGTTTCATAGTATTCAGTTCAGTTCAGTTCAGTCGCTCAGTCGTGTCCGACTCTTTGCGACCCCATGAATCGCAGCACGCCAGGCCTCCCTGTCCATCACCAACTCCCAGAGTTCACTCAGACTCACGTCCATCGGGTCCGTGATGCCATCCAGCCATCTCATCCTCGGTCATCCCCTTCTCCTCCTGCCCCCAGTCCCTCCCAGCATCAGAGTCTTTTCCAGTGAGTCAACTCTTCGCATGAGGTGGCCAAAGTATTGGAGTTTCAGCTTTAGCATCATTCCTTCCAAAGAAATCCCAGGGCTGATCTTCAGAATGGACTGGTTGGATCTCCTTGCAGTCCAAGGGACTCTCAAGAGTCTTATACAACATCACAGTTCAAAATCATCAATTCTTCAGCGCTCAGCCTTCTTCACGGTCTAACTTTCACAACCATACATGACCACTGGAAAAACCATAGCCTTGACTAGACGGATCTTAGTGGGCAAAGTAATGTCTCTGCTTTTGAATATGCTATCTAGGTTGGTCATAACTTTTCTTCCAAGGAGTAAGCGTCTTTTAATTTCATGGCTGCAATCACCATCTGCAGTGATTTTGGAGCCCCCAAAAAATAAAGTCTGACACTGTTTCCCCATCTATTTCCCATGAAGTGATGGGACCGGATGCCATGATCTTCGTTTTCTGAATGTTGAGCTTTAAGCCAACTTTTTCACTCTCCACTTTCATCAAGAGGCTTTTAGTTCCTCTTCACTTTCTGCCATAAGGGTGGTGTCATCTGCATATCTGAGGTTTCTGATATTTCTCCCTGCAGTCTTGATTCCAGCTTGTGTTTCTTCCAGTCCAGCGCTTCTCATGATGTACTCTGCATATAAGTTAAATAAGCAGGGTGACATAGTATTAGAGCTATTGAAATTGCAATTAAGTTTAAACAGCTTCCATAGAGTACCATTTGACCCCAATATACTTTTTGTACCCATCTCCTGTACCACTGTAGGGTCTGCCGTCTTTTCAGCTGAGTGCCTGGCTGATCATATAAAAGGCAAGTAGGCCATCTCTTGGAATTTCGCCCCAACCCATGGTCACACCTTACACAAGTTACAGTTCTGTTTAAATTTCCAGCTGACTGACCTGCACACAATCATGAATGGAAACCAAACAGTGGAAGAGAATGCCTTTTCCATTTTCTCATGGCCTGTGGGAACAGTGCTGCTGCATAGCCACGCTCTGAGCTGCAGCCAATCGTCGGAGGGCTTTCAGAGCACCAGCTGCCAGAGGCTGTGGTTTTTAAGAAGCACTTCACAGTGGGACTGATGGCCATCAGCTAGGAGTCAGTAAGAGCAAATAGAGGAGTGAAAGGGTTGTTGCTCAATCTCTCCTGCTGTATCTCTTTGCGACCCCATGGACTGTAGCAGGCCAGGCTTCCCAGAGTTTGCTCAAACTCATGGCCATTGAGTCAGTGATGCCATCCAACCATCTCATCCTCTGCCGTCCCCTTCTCCTCTTGCCCTCAGTCTTCCCTAGCATCAGGGTCTTTTCCAGTGAGTGACAGATACGTATTTCTTCTTTTTTTTTTTTTTGGCCACACCCCACAGTCATGTGGAATCTTAGTTCCTAGACCAAGGATCAAAGCCACACCCCCTACATTGGAAGGGCAGAGTCTTAGCCACTGGATCACCAGGGAAGTTCCAGGACGATCTGTTTTTCTCTACATGCANTTTCCAGTGAGTGACAGATACGTATTTCTTCTTTTTTTTTTTTTTGGCCACACCCCACAGTCATGTGGAATCTTAGTTCCTAGACCAAGGATCAAAGCCACACCCCCTACATTGGAAGGGCAGAGTCTTAGCCACTGGATCACCAGGGAAGTTCCAGGACGATCTGTTTTTCTCTACATGCAAAAGAAGATGAGACTCTTGGCATCCATGCCCTTAAGTGCCAGGCAAGGAGGAGCTTCTGTCACTGTAAAAGGAGCTTCTAGAGGCCAAGGCCTATGACCTTCTCAGGAGGGAATCCCTAGCCCCTAGCACTGCCCAGCACCGGAGTTGCACATCAGTTCCTGTGAGCTGAAATATTAGTGAAATAGTTGGAAAAATATTTCACCACTCTGCGTTCTGGAGAAATGTTTCCGCTTCTCCAGGTGTGCACAGAGATCACCTGCTGAAATACACATTCTGATGCCAGGGTTCCTGAGATTCCGCATTGCCAGCAAGCTGGGGGGTGGGGTGGGGGGTTGCTGATGCTGCCAGCCCACGACTGAACCATCTTTTGGGGTTCAAGCTTCTAGAGGATTCTAGGGGAAGAGTAGGACACGGCTTGGCGATCAAACAATTCTAGAGGATAAGAAAACCAGAGACGATGTCTTCAAGTTTTGTTTCAGGAAGCTGTCTCCAGGCCCCCATTCCCCCCATCCCCACCCCACCAACTCTCCTCCCCAGGGTGGCAATGACAATAGCAGTGGGGGAGTCGGTTACCCTCTTGGCATCCCTCCCAC
>SJYT01084842.1:9989-32535 GCA_006410635.1 Cephalophus harveyi | reverse complement strand
CGTGAAGGTGTGGAGGCCCCAGTTAACCTCTCCCTTCTCTGCTGCCAGGGGAGGAGCGCCCCCGGGACTCCCCGGGCCCGGCGGAGGCCCAGGCGCCGGCGGGGACCGAGGCCAGTGGGAGACCGAGCCGCCGCTGCTGGAGATGCTCCCGTGCGCAGCTCAAGAAGATCTTCTGGGGTGTGGCGGTGGTGCTGTGTGTGTGCGCCTCCTGGGCGGGCGCCACGCAGCTCGCCAAGCTGACCTTCAGGAAGTTCGATGCTCCCTTCACCCTGACGTGGTTTGCCACCAACTGGAACTTTTTATTCTTCCCCTTGTACTACGCGGGGCACATCTGCAAGTCAGCGGAGAAGCAGTCAGTGAAGCAGAGATACAGGTAGGCACCGCCCCTGGGATGCTGGCTCAGCGTGGGGCTGCTCTCCGGAACGCTGATGCTGCTGGGTGGGTGATGAGATGGGCCAGCAGACACAGTAGGGAGAAGTCACCGTGTCACTCGTTGTCTTAGCGAGGTTCCAGGATCGGTATTCATTCCTTTCGGAAGTGGTGAACACCCTTCCTCCGCCTCTAGCTCTCCACCCCAGGAATTCCTTTCTAGTATCAGGAGAAGGCAGCAGCTTCCAGAGATGGGCTGTGGTAAGTCCCCAGAAAGGGTAGAAACAGGATTACTGTATGGCTCTGTTATCCTCCTCAGACTGGGCTGAGGATAGGTCCATGGAGCCAGGTGAGGCAGCTACTCCTTGTAACTTAGCTTCTCGACCCCGCGGGTGCTCATGGCAAACACTTGGTTACTCGTTTCCTCTTGGCACAAGACATTGCCTCTTTTGATTATATGGTTGGAGGCGGGTGTCTGAATATCTGGCAGTGTTGCCATCAAAGTCAAAGCATTGTCTGAACTTTGTTGACTGTATTTACACATGCATATTTTCTCATTGAAATGACCTCCCTTTAAAAGAGGTCAGAAGTCCAGATGCCAGCCTTCTGCCACAATGTACAGCAGGGTGCCCCAACCTCCTCCAGAATCAGATGCTTAGTGTTGGCCCTGGATTATCAACTATGCCCATCCCTAGTTCTCATGGTCACCCAAAGCTGAGGTCCTCTGTGACTATGTCGAGGACCTTACTATTGGCCCAAATCAGATCTACTCAGAAAAAAAAAAAAAAAAAAACAGGAAAGAATATTGGTCAAGGTGACCAGGTGGGCCTGGGGAATTTCTCTTTCATCAGCCTCAGAGGTGGAAAAAAATTTGGAAGCTGAGGGTTGTTCACTCCTTCACCACTGCCTTCTTTCCACCCCACCCCCTTACTTCCACCCCACCGAACCCCCTGTACAGTCACCGTGTCCCATTGACCATCTGGTTCAAACTTCAGCCCCGGTCTGAAAAGTTGCCTTTAGAAGTTGCAAGGTAACCAAAAAAACATCATTGAGTTCAAGGCATAAAGAGGTTTTAGGAATGAAGGTTACATGCTGATCCGAATTTTTTCCTGAGATTCTACCGTTTTGTCAATGTCAAATTCAGCTTGGAGGTGTGAGGCTCCAAAGTTTTTGAATGTTCAGAGATAATTTGGACTGGCTCCTTTAAAAGGCTGAGTGATAAGTCAGAGCACTTGTTCCAGAGGAAGGAGCACTGGTGAGCTTTCAGTGACCAGCATCCCTTAGTGGAAAGGACTGGGAGCGAGTTCTGGAGACAGGCATGTGGCAGCCTGGAACCCAGAACCCGAGCCCAGGCCGGGGGCATTGTTAGTGTTGACTTAAATCAGTGGCTTCATGGCCCAGCCAGAAATCACTCGAGAGGCACTTAATGTACCTCTTCTGAACAGCAGCTAAAAGCAGATGGAAACAGATTGGTTTAGAAATTTAACAGAGCCCCAGATTGTCCCAAAGTCACGAGAGAAATGATGGCCTGCTTTTAGTCACAGAGAAAAGCAAATATTCAGTAAATAATGCATTACTGGTAAAGTAGCCCTGAGTGTATTCAGTTTGTAATTAGGAGTTTGCCTTTCTTTAAACAGAGTAGGATAGTATGCTACTGCCTCTCGCAAAATGGGTGTACGTGCCCTTTCTTCATGGAGAATTCTGGAGGGAAGATAAAATGGTCTTTCTCTGCTTTGTTCAAACATGTGGACTCAAAGAGGGCATCCCTGAGAGGCAACACCAGCTACTGCCCTAAGCACGTGTCTTTAACGTAACGCTCACCTTGGGACAAGACTGGCATCACTGGCCATTTAGTGCAGGCCCAGCACCATTAATTAATTGTGCTGAAAACAACACAGAAGGAACCAGGCTCAGCTGGTTAAAAGGTCTACAGGGGAAAAAAAACGAAAGATCACTGAAGCAGATTAAACATAGAAAGATGTCACACCTTGATTTCAGCTTATGGTCTGCCTGTTAAAAATATTTGGGAAAAATCAGAAGAGAATCATAGTGATTATTATGTCAGCTGAAGAACAGTGGAGGGCAGGGGGCAAAACCATAACTTGATTAGAGAAGCCAGGTAAAACCTTGCCCAATTTCTGTACTAAAGCTGAGCTCACCACTTTAAAAAAAAATCTTTCTGGTTATAAATTGTGTTCTGCTTGTGTCTAAACAGAGCTGCTGATTTTACCAGTCGATGATCAGGCATGTCGGTTAATCTAGGCACACCACTGGAGGAGTGAAAGAATATTCTTTCTCAGAAAAGGGAGAGGAAAATGTTAACATCACAGACTTTACCTAGAAACTCATGACTATGTCACATCTCAAACTGGCAGTTCTTTTTTTATTGGCTGTTTTTTTTTTAAATTATTAACATTTAGTTGATGTACAATATTATATAAGTTTTAGGTGTGCAGTCTAGTAATTCACAGTTTTTAGAGGCTATACTCCATTTATAGTTATTATAAAATGTTGGCTGTTTCCCCACATTATACTGTACATCCATGTAGTTTGTTTTATATCTAATAGTGAGGCCAAATCAGGCCTCCATACCCCAACACCAAATTAAATCTCAGAGGCAGAGTTTTGGGTGAAGTAGAAAAAAATAGCTTTATTGCTTTGCCAGGCAAAGAGGACCACAGCAGGCTAATGCCCTCGGAACTGTGTGTCCTGACCTGGAGGGCGGGGTGAGGAGTTTCATCTTAATGGTTCAGAGAGGATGTGATCAGCTCATGGACATTCTTCTGATGGGTTGGTGGTGAAGAAAGTGTCAGCTTCATCAACCTTCTGTTGTTCCAACGGGTCTGGGGTCTACATGCTTGTGGGCAGCACGCAGTTAACTTCTCCCACCTGGTGGGGGTTTCAGTATCTGCAGAATGGCTCAATCATATTTTTCTGTGCATCCCTGGAGGGGAACCAGGACCCTGCCCCAAAGCTGCACTCTTGTTTCTTGCCTGTTCCTTCCTCATCTCCGAATCCCCTCCCTTCCCTGATTAGCATCTATTTGAACCTGCTCTTTGGAACTCAGGGAAGGTTATGGAGGCTGAATGAAGCCTGTTTCCTGGAATCAAAAACTGGGGGTGCTGTCTTAAAAAATAGTGATAACCTAAAAGTTGAGAGTTACCTTTTATTCAGTGGGGATTTTTAGGACTTCAGGGCTGGGAGACAGCATCTCAGCTGTCTTACTTGAGACAGCATCTCAAGTAACCTGAGAGAACTGCTCTAGAAGCCGGGGTGGGGGGTGGGAGTGGGATGGAGGCGGGTGTGGGTAGTGTCAAGTTATATAGAAGTTTGCAACTAAGGGCAAGTAGTCTGAACATCAAAAGTATTTTTGTGAACTAAATAAAACCAGATATCCCAAGTTAAGGAGTTTAGCACTTTTCTACATATGGAAAAGATGCAAGAGTCTGGGCTCACTGAAATCATTCCTTTCATATGCATCTCAGCTACCCTGGGGGCCGAATCCTGTGTTTCTTCACATCCTGAACTCCTCAGTGCTCACCACAGGGAGGGGCTGCAGCCTCAGTGGCTGCCAGATTGTGCAGGCATTCGTCTCCTTCCCGAGTGCCCGGAGGGCTGGAATCACTGATAACTGTGACATCCTTGTTTACTGCTTTACAGGAAATACTCCATTTCTCAGGGGATATAGAAAAGCTTTTGTGCCGGGAGCCCCATTGGGTCCTTTTTGGTATCAGTAATTTGTACATCTTAATCCCCTATCACATTGGGAGTTCTTTAAACAGATATTAGGGTTCTCAGAAATGAAGGCAAACTGAAATCGCATCTTCCATGTTTGTACGTTTATTGAAATGAATGGAAATCTAGAGTCAACTGAGCAGATGTATCTCTGGGTGAAAGTTTCAGCAGGAAGCTGGGGAGAGAAGGAAAAAGGTGAAGCTGGCCAGATAAGCCAACTTTTCTAGAGGTTTTCAGGAAACAATCAGGTAGAAGTTTCTTTCCTTCACGACCTCCCCGCTGAGGCTAGTTCCCCAACACGAGGCTAGAAAAGTCAGCCAAAACACAGGGAGGAAATCATATATTGCCTCAAACTCTGAGCTGCTCAAACTCTGAGTCTCTGGGATCTTGCTGATGGGCCGACGATGATTCCGTAGGTCTGGGTGGACTTGAGGTTCTGCTGTGAGGAAGTAACCTGTAAGATTTAGGGATTTTCCAGACCAACTGAAAGGTTATCTCTGTTATTTGTGACTCACAGACCCTGACCTGGAGGGTTTGTAACTTACAGACCCTGACCTGGAAGGTTTGACTTTCCAGAGAGTCAGAAAAACAAGTTGTGTAAACTGTGTGTTATCCGCAGAATTATATCGCCAGACCCTCATGAGCCTATCCTTGTAAAGGTCAGCATTATTGTGACCAATCATGATATATCTATACCTCCCCGCCCAATGTGGTTTTTTGTGCTTAAAAACTGTTCTGTAACTGTCATCGGGGTTCGCTCCTTGCTTAAGGAGGACAGAACCCCGGCGCGCCGGTTCAATAAATCCTCTTGCTATATGCATCGATCCTGTGTCTTGGTGGTCTTGGGCAACGGACTCCAGGGTGGAACCTTGCGGTTCAACACTGCTTTCTTAATGAGCTCCCAGGAGTTGCTGGTGCTGCTGGCCCACAGGCTACCCTTGGACTGTCAAGGCCCTGGAGTTCTTGAATCTCAGTTACACGGGTTTTAAAATGCTGCTGATCTGCTGAAATGTAGGAAGCAGGACTCACCATACCATATCAATTGGCAGGTGACTCTCTTTGGGCCCCAGGGATGTTTGAGTCCTGATCTGCTGCCACTTGCAAGGAAGGGGAGGCTCCTTGGGCAAGTCTTTCAAGCTCTAGGAGCCTCAGATGCTCGTTTGTAAACAGAGGGCGATGACACATGTACCATTTAGCACAAAAGATTGCTGTGTGATCAAATGAGACACCATGCCCTAAAGGCTGTGAAGTGTCATAAAAAGGCCAGGAACTATCACTGTGTTGTGACATCCTCTATGGGGTACAAGGCAGCTGATAAAGTAAGCATGGGCTGCCTTGTACCCCATAGAGGATATCACAACACAGTGATAATTCCTGGCCTTTTTATGGCGTTTCACAGCCTTTAGGGCACAGCATTAGGCCAACTCATATCGGCCCGTTTAAACTGCAGGAGTGGGTCTGCCAGGACTGCCCACCCCTGCAGACTCATGCAGGTGTTACCCCTTGCAGAAATCAACTTGCAGGGACTTCCCTGGTGGTGCACTGGTTAAGACTCTGTGTTTCCAGTGCACTGGGCATGGGTTTGATCCCTGGTTGGGGAACTAAGATCCCACATGACTCACAATGCAACCAAAAAATAAAAAATAAAAAGAAATCACTTTGCAGGTCTGCTGACTGCACAAGGCATTCTAGAATGATCAGGCCTTCCTGATATTAGGCATTGTTGTCAAGAATTGGAGTGTGGGTGTGAAAACCTCCCAAACCCAGCTGTCCTGAATTTTCAGCCTCAAGCCTGTGGTTTCCGCAGTAACCTGCTAAAAACTTCCTTCTTTTCCCAGATCATCAACATTCCCACCCTCACCATCCCTGTTTCTCACTGACAGCCAGCCACAGAGATGCCCTGAGGCGCTCAGTACTCAGGCAGGCTTCTGACCAGAGGGATGCATGTGGGTACTGTGGAAACTGCAGGCGTGACCTGAGAGGGGGTTCAGCTCCCAGGAGTCCATGTGAAGCCAGGCGCCAGAGGGAGGCACGCAGGGGAAACCATGTCAGGTTCGTGACCCTGGAAAGACTGTCAGGGGCAGGCATGGTGATGACATACAGCCTTCTAGCTTCTCTGACCCTGAGACACGTGGACGGTGTCTCTGATCCCAGAGGCCTCCACGGCAAGCAGGAATCAGCCAGAGCAGATCTGGGGCACTCGCGACCTTATCAGGCCTTTCAGTAATTTCTCCCAGTGGTGACCTCTTTTCATGAGCCAGCGCTAGAACCTTCTGCTAACATGGGGCTGCCAGAAAAGTGAACGATGCCGTGGTGACCCATGTTTCCTTCTGGCTTTTATAGTTTCAGCCTTCTGGAAGATAGCCAGTTAACTGCTTCAGAAACACCCACAGACGTTCTGAGCCAGGAAAGGGGAGAACACAGTTTTCACGCCTCCTGTCTGTCTTCTGTCCCCGGGGGCCAGGTGTGTGCCCCTGGCTGGACAGACTTACGCGGGATCCACAAGGGATCTTGCAGCTGCAACGTTCAAAGTCTAATGAGCAGGGCATCCCAATCTGGAGGCCTGTGCCTTCTGGAAATGGTAATTATACATCTTCCCAGGGACACAATTATCCATGGTCCCTGTCCTCAAGGAGCTCACATCCCTGGAAGAGTCAGATAGACAAACAGGATGAGGGTATGTGCAGGGGCCCCAGGGGAGAGGCCCGGGTACTTGGGTCCTGGGGCAGATGGGGGGTTTCTTGGAGAAAATGACCAAGTAGCAGTCTCTTAGAAGGGAAGCAGTTGGACCTGTAGGCGCTGAATCCTGGGTGGGTATGGGAATGCACTAAGGCTGGCGGAGAGCCTGGTGCCTGAGAAGCTCTGATCCTGTGTGGGAGGTGAGTGGGGGAGGTCAGGAGGAGGGAAGGGCAGTGGGAGCAGACTCTGTGACTCCAGTGCATGCAGAGAGGTTTAGATTACGGTGTGAATGTTGGGAGGGGATGGGGATGGCAGAAAAGTCATCAGATTGGATCTTTAGCAATACAGTAAGTCTCCCACAGAGGAACCTTCAAGTTGTAAACTTTCAAAGATGAGAACATGCCCAGCTATTGTGTTGTACTACTGTATTTTTCAAGGTACTGTACTATAAGATTTAAAATGTTTTCTTTATTTTCTGTGTTTGCGTGTGTGTGTGTGTGTGTGTGTGTGTGTGTGTGTGTGTGTAAGTAAAGTTTGCTCAGTCATGTCTGACTCTTTGCAAGGCCATGGGCTATACAGTCCATGGGATTCTCCAGGCCAGAATCCTGGAGTGGGTAGCTGTTCCCTTCTCCAGGGGATCGTCCCAACCCAGGGATTGAACCCAGGTCTCCTGCATTGTAGGCTGCTTCTTTACCAGCTAAGCCACAAGGAAAGCCCAAGAATCCTGGAGTGTGTAGCCTATCCCTTCTCCAGGGGATCTTCCCAACCCAGGGATTGAACCCAGGTCTCCTGTACTGCAGGCTGATTCTTTACCAGCTGAACCTCCAGGGAAGCCCTGGTGTAAAGAGGTTTAATTGTTACTTCTGTGAGGAGTCTTTTGTATTAGTTGGGTACCGAGGCTAACTTTGTTGGACTTATGAACAAACTGGACTTAGAATCGCGCTGTCATAACAGAACTTGTTCATACATAGGGGGCTTACTGTACCACTATTCCTCTGTCAAGGATAGGACTAAGGGCAAGTGGAGGCCAGGCCCATTGAACAAGCACAAGCCCAATGTCTGTGTGTCAAGGATTCAACTGAAAAAAATACACAGCATAAAAGTTGAGAATTATATTTTATTCAGCAGACATTCTAAGAACTTAAGCCTGGGATATAGCCTCTCAGCGCTAAAGAATTACTCTGAAGATGTATGAGAGGAGCCAGACTATATAGGAGTTTTTGCAACAAAGACCAGATAGTCAGAACATCCAAAGATTACCTTCATGCTTAGTTGCTCAGTCATGTCCTCTCTTTGCAACCCTATGGACTGTAGCCCGCCAGGCTCTTCTGACCATGGGATTTCCCAGGCAAGAATACTGGAATGGGTTGCCATTTCCTATTCCAAGGGTTCTTCCTAACCCAGGGATCAAACCCGTGTCTCTTGCATTAGCAGACAGATTCTTTACCACCTGGAAAGCCCCATTAAAAGATTACTGTTAATTAAAGAAAAGCATATATCTCAGAGTTAAGGAATTTAGCCCTTTCCTATGTATGGCAAGATGTAAGAGTCTGGGCTCTTTGAAATCATTCCTTTGATACAGCTCAGCTACCTGGGGCCAGTATCCTCTGCTTTCCCATCCTGAGTCCCTTCGGGGTGCAGGGCTGGAGGTGGCTTGGTGATGGGTATCCTGTTTGTTTCCATCCCGAGTCCCCTCCGTGCTCACTCTCGGCGTGGCTCTAATGTGACAGCTTGACGGTTGAAACATTCTTTGTTTACTGACATGGCAGGTGACATTTTTCATCCACGAGGCATGCGGGCATGTGTCGGTGACACAGATGTTGTTCCTGAACTTAGGAGCTCACATCCAAGTGGGAGAGATGCCCATATGCAAAACAGGATGGGGTATAAGGAGGAGAAGTCAGGGCAGACTGCGCTGCAGCTTGAGTGCGAGGACAGGCTTCAGTTGACAGCTGCTGCTACTGCTAAGTCGCTTCAGTCGTGTCCGACTCTGTGCAACCCCACAGACGTCAGCCCACTAGGCTCCCCCATCCCTGGGATTCTCCAGGCAAGAACACTGGAGTGGGTTGCCATTTCCTTCTCTAAAGCATGAAAGTGAAAAGTGAAAGTGAAGTCACTCAGTCGTGTCCGACTCTTAGCAACCCCATGGACTGCAGCCTACCAGGCTTCTCCGTCCATGGGATTTTCCAGGCAAGAGTACTGGAGTGGGTTGCCAAGAGTAAGCAATCAGACAGTTAATGGACCTACTATACCCCTAGCCATGGGGAGACCGTTAGGCACTGGGTCAAGGGACTGGGGCTTTATTCCCCAGGCAGTGGGAGCCTCTGAAAGTTTTTGAGTCCAGGGCTGATCCAATCAGAGCTGCTTTCAAAATTAAGAGTCGGAGTGCTAATTATATAACGGTGCAGGACACGTGCCCATCTCACATCAGAGGCAGAATGACTCCGTATTATGGTTTTTGTTTCTTTGTTTGGAGTGCAGACCTAGAAGGCCGGGTCTCTTGCTGTGAATTGTCAGCTTCTCATTCAGCTGAAAGCGAACTGTTAACGTTGGTGAAAAGCATTTCAGTGGTTATTTTCTTGTCTAACCCGGGCATTCTGGAAATTGGAGGGGTATCTTCTTTCCGGGAAACACTGGTCTGTATTTTTCAGGCCCGTGGTAAACATGAAGGCGTGGCCAAGGTCGCCCTAATTTGCAATGCCCCAGCATGCCCAGCCCTCCTGGCACAGTCGAGCCTCACACCTGATGGGAGCTGATGGGCCTCCTTGCTCGCTTTTTCTTCCCTGAGCCCTGAACGTGCCGTGACCCATTGCTGCCACCAACAGTTCTTCTCCAGAGGGCAAGGGCACTCTGAAAACAGGGCCACAGGGACCCCTCCATTCTAGGAAGACAGAGACAGCCCTTCACTCGTCACACAAAATCCGCCAAGGGACTGCTGTGTGTCAGACACTGTTCTGGCTGCTATGGAAATAGCAGTGACCTAAGCAAATGAAAAGCCCGGCCTTTGTGGAGCTTACCTTTTTGTTGGGAAACAAACAAACAAAATAGAATAGGTCAGATGGTGCTGAGTGCTCTGGAGAAAGATGGGGCAGGGCTGGAGTAGGAGTGCTGGGTGCAGAGACATTGACATCAGGCTGGGGACCTTTGTGTCTTTCTGGAGGCACTTGTGGCTACTCCAGCATCTCCTTACCCCATCCAGACCCAAATGACTGGGTTAGCCCCGGTTACTCACTGATTCGTTCATTCTTTATTCATTCCTACAGTAACGTACACTTGTGACTATTAACTCTGACCATGCACTGTCGGGTGGTTCTGGGGAGGGGAGGTTCCGAGCACTTTGCTGCCCCTCAGATGTTTAAAGCCCCAAAGATGAAGCCATCTTTGCAGCCCAGGATCCTGGAGTCCAGTGGCAAGGGAGTCTGGCCTCTGTGGGGTCCAACAGTCCTATGTGACCACCAGCTCCAGGGCCAGGGATGGAGGAGAGGGCAGGATATCCTGCAAGCAGTCATCTTTGGGGGGCTTTCCTGGTGGCTCAGCAGTAAAGACTATACCTGCAATGCAGGAGACATGGGTTTGATCCCTGGGTGGGGAAGATCCCCTGGAGGAGATCTCAGCGACCCACTCCAGTATTCTTCCCTGGGAAATCCCATGGACAGAGGAGCATGGCGGGCTCCAGTACATTGGGTCACAAGAGTCAGATGCTACTTAGCAGCTAAACAGAAGTGCAACAGTCATCCTTTTGCCAGCCGTCTTCCTCCTAACTTGAAGCAGTCTTATTTCCCATAAGTTTCCCATCTTATTTCTAAGAATAAGTTTCCCATCTTATTTCTAAGAATTATCCACCCTGAAAGCAACACGCTACCTCCAGAGCCTTGCAGTTGATGTTGTGGTTGTTGTTTGTTTTTTGTGGTTGGTTTAGAGAAAATGGTCATAGTATTTGGTAACTGTGGCTTTTCATTTAGCCTGTGTCTTCTGTTTGGTGACAAATAACAGTAATTATGCATAAATATCTTCAAGAGGGAAATGGTAGGAGTAAATCAGGAGGCTGGGATTAACAAATATATACTACTATATATAAAATAGATAACCAACAAGGACCTACTGTGTAGAACAGGGAACTCTACTTAATATTTGGTAATAACCTATATGGGGAAAGAATCTGAAAAAGAAATATATGTGTGTGTGTGTGTGTGTGTGTGTGTGTGTGTGTAACTCAATAATGTGCTGTACACCTAAAACTAACACGATGTTATAACTCAATTATACTTCAGTTGGGGCTTCCCTGGTGGCTCAGTAGTAAAGAATCTGCCAGCATTACAGGAGACGTGGATTCAATTCCTGGGTCAGGAAGAGCCCCTAGAGGAGGGCATGGCAACCCACTCTAGTATTCTTGCCTGGAGAACTCCATGGACAGAGGAGCCTGGCAGGCTACAGTCCATAGGATTGCAAAGCGTTGGACACAAGTGAAACAGCCGAGCATGCATGCACATACTTCAATCAAAATAAAACATTTTTAAAAATAATCTTCATACCAGGAGACATTGGTCAGGTTTGCTGCTGAGGCAAAGTTCCTTCCCCCTACAGACACACACACATAGTCAGGTGAGCATCAGAACCTATGGTATAGGCACAGGACAGTCCATACTCAGTGCTCTGAATCTGAGATGTCATAATGTCCCACTGTCAGCAGAGGCAGGAATGAGAGGGAGGCGGCTGACAAAGACTTAGATAGTCTCTGCATGTTTTAAGACAGCATCAGAAACATTCAGGGCTGTGTCAGTGGAGAAATGAAACACAGAGCATCATCCCTGTGCCCCCAGGTTGTGACACTGACCTCATGCATTTATGTCACGTCCCCACTGCCAGATCCCTGCTGCTCCATCCTGTCATCCTGGTATTTGTAGTCTAGCTCACTTTGTTTCCCTTCGGGTGTCACCTCCACTCCACTTTCACATATCGGTTCAACAGCTGCCAGCCTCATCGCAGAGAAGTTGAGTGACAGCCAGACACGTGCAAAGTGGAGTCCAGAACATCCAAGAGTTTTCAGCTTTCACTAAGGCAAATAGAAAATACTGTATTAGCTTCTGACCTCCTCTGTTCTCATGTACTTCATTCTCTGTTCAGCCCCCAGTTACCTGAGGTCTCTGTTCATCCTTGAACAGAAATCAAGAGTTTGTCTTGGCAGTGCGGTTGTTTTTCGGGAGGTTATTCTCTTTACCCTTGTAATTTCAGAGCATGTCTAATTCAGCCGCAGCTGTGTGGTTTTTCTCAGGCAGTTTCATTGAAATTTTTCCAAAGGTTGACTCCAGTGTTCATTTTTGTGGATTTGAAGAATGCTGGCCACTTAAATAATTGCCATAATTGGGTGATTACGGCTCTTTGATGGTCAAGATACCCCAGGCTGGGTTTATTAATAAGAGATTTAGTAACAGCATTAGCACAAAGCACCAGGGTCACTGTGAATATTTGCAGGATCGGTATTAAAGGCATAAACGGTGGAAAACAGGGAATCCCCAGGTCCCAGAGGGAGATCTTCCAGGCAATGGGTCTTGAGGGGCAGTTAATATTGTATGTCTTCCCTGTAGCTCAAGCAGTAAAGAATCTGCCTGCAATGCACACGATCCAAGTTTGATCCCTGGGTCGGAAAGATCCTCTGGAGAAGGAAATGGCAATCCACCCCAGTATTCTTGCCTGGAGAATCCCATAGACAGAGGAACCTGGCAGGGTACAGTCTGTGGGATCACAAAGGGTCGGACATGACTGAACGACTAACACTACTGCTAACATTGTACAGGTCAGGTGATGGGGAAAAATCTCCTGTGCATTGCATGAGGGAAGGTGCAAAGAGGTATAAGCAGGTGTGTGGGGGTTGCAGGAAGAGGGGACACTGCTAGAAGCCACCAGGAGGCACAGACCCCTGCCATTCCACCAGCTCATGTCAAGCCATTTCTTACTTTCCATGTGCTTCCTAAAGAATCAAGAATAACAAGCCAGCTCACAGGCAAGTTAGAATTTTAACACCTTACCACATTTAGAAAAAAAGAGACCTGCATGGAGATCTCAAAGATGAAAAAGGAACTTTGACAATTCTTTAACCCAATCATCCAGTAATCAGAGGGGCCACGGATGCTCAGAGGAAGGGCGTGAGATCTTTGTTTGCTTCAATCCCAGACCTCTCCAGAAATGCTGCTGCTGCTAAGTCACTTCAGTCATGTCCGACTCTGTGCGACTCCATAGACGGCAACCCACCAGCCTCCCCTATCAGGGCAGAAATTGTCGATACTGTTTCTTCATAGGAAGGATTGTGGAGGCAGCGCCGGACAGGATAGATGATGTCGGGGGAAGGCGGAGAGGACGCTACCAGTCTATCTTGGATCACTGGATAAAATGATAAGAAGGTGGCTTGCCATTAGTCAGCTGATGTTTGAAACCCAGCTTTGCCTTTATTTGGCTATATTGCCATGATTTAGTAAACCAAAAGCTCTAAGCCTCACTCCTTAGCTACAAAATGGAAATCCGAATACCTACCTCTGAGGGTTGCAATTGACATTTCCCTTATTCCAGGCTCTCCTAGTTTCTGCAGAGATCTGGTGTTTGAACTGAACACAATTAAATATGCCAGTGTCTATAAAACCTCAAACCTCACCTGGTCCAGAGGTTTCTGACCCATCTTTGGTTGACTCCAAATGTGAATTTCCAAACTCACACAAATCCTGCCTCCTGCTCTCTGCAGATCTTAATATGATGGTGATGGTGATGATGATGATGGTAGTGATGGTGGTGATAATGGTGATGATGATGGTGAGATGAAGGTGATGGTGATAAGGATGGTGATAAGGATGGTGATAATGAGGATGATAATGATGGTGATGATGATAAAGATGGTGATGATGGTCAGATGAAGATGATGTTAATAACGGTGATGATGATGATGATGGTCAGATGAAGATGATGTTAATGATGGTGATGATGATGATAAAGATGGTGATAATGAGGATGATAATGATGATGATGATAATAATGGTAATGATGATGGTGGTGATGATGTTAATGATAATGATGGTGATGGTGCTGGAAAACATTCCAACCACACATTGACTGAGTCTTTCTCCTCTTGAGGATTCAGATAAGTCGTGTAGCCAGTGGGGAGCCCACAGCAGAGAGGACAGCTTCATGTCTTGTTATTATTTTGGCCTGTTGGGAAAGAGGCATTTCTTGGCAGAAGTGAGCTTTGAGACAAGTTTGCCGGGAAAAGGGCAGAGAACTCATGCGGTCCATGCCACGGTCATGTCATCTAGAGTGATCTGAGGGTGAGACAAAAATGCAAGGTGATTCATATGTCTAGACAGCAGTGTCCTGTCAAACTCTTGATGTTATTTTTGGTTTTTTGAAGCTAAAAAAGAAAAGGCGGTGGAAATGCTGGTACTGTGCAGATTGCTAAAGCACAACCCTGTTGCATCGTTTTTCTTCCGAGGGCAGCACCCTAGCCTTGATTGCATGCAGCGCAGAGCTGACTTGGAATGACCACTCCTGACCATGGGCACAGACACTATAATGGTTTCCAAATCCCTCACCTTGCTTCCTTCTCCATATAGTATTTGCACACCTACTAGTGTGATGCTTGCACCAGGCACCAAGGATGCAGAGCGGAACATGGCAGAGGGAAGGAATCCCAGGCACTGAAGTCTAACTGGTTCACGTTCTCAAATCCACTGTTTACAAATCCACATGATGAATCACCACTACCCAGTGATCTGTGGTGACTTAAATGGGAAGGAAATATTTAAAAAAAAAGGGGGGGGGTTATATGTGTACATGTAACTGACTCACGTTGTTGTACAGAAGAAACTACCAAACATTGTAAAGCACGTACTCCAGAAAAAATTTTTAATAGTAATATGAAAATCATATGACTAAAAAAATTCTGCATGACTCCAGAGTTTCATTTCTGTTCAGTGATCTGATATTTAACAATGGGCCAATAATGCCTATTTCCACAGGCTGGCTGTAGGATCAGGGTACTTATTTGAACTTGACCATTGATTGGCACTGAATTAACAGTGGTCACAGCTTCTCCCACTACTAGAACAATTATTGCTGAGGTGGTGGTTGTTAATTTACATTCTCTGCCTTAACAGCCTTACTGCACGTACCATACTTCTCTGAGCTATTTTACTTCTAACTGAGTCCCAGAGCAAAGATCTGTGCACATTCATTATCTCCTATATTGTTATGGGAAAAGCAGTCACTGGAAGTTGTTATGCCTGATTTTTTTGTGGCTCTAAACTTTATTTCCGTTATTTTTATATTCTTTTCCATTATTATTTATCACAGGATGTTGAATATAGTCCCTTGTGCTGTACAGTAGGACCTTGTTCTTTATGCATCTTAAATATAATAGCTTACATTTGCTAACCTAAGTCTCCCACTCCATCCCTCCTTCAACCCCTTCCTCTTTGTATTATGCCTAATTTTTAAAGCAAAATCAAACCATCTTCTCTTATATAGCCAGGGTCTATGCTGAGCATTTCAGAGAGTCAGCCCCCCTCCACTTCACCAAAACACTTATTTTTGGCCATGCCAGGAGGCTTGTGGGAATCTTAGTTCCCTGACCAGGGATTGAACCTAGGCCTTTGGCAGTGAAAGCACAGCATCCTAACCACTGGACCACCAGTTCAGTCCAGTTCAGTTCAGTTGCTCATTCGTGTCCGACTCTTTGCGACCCCATGAACCACAGCATGTCAGGCCTCCCTGTCCGTCACCAACTTCTGGAATTTACCCATACTCATGTCCATTGAGTCAGTGATGCCATCCAACCATCTCATCCTCTGTCATCCCTTTCTCTTCCCAACCTCAATCTTTCCCAGCATCAGGGTCTTTTCAAATGAGTCAGCTCTTCACATCAGGTGGCCAAAGTATTGGAATTTCAGCTTCAACATCAGTCCTTCCAGTGAACACCCAGGACTGATCTCCTTTAGAATGGTCTGGTTGGATCTCCTTGCAGTCCAAGGGACTCTCAAGAGTCTTCTCCAACACCACAGTTCAAAAGTATCAATTCTTCATCACTCAGCACCAGGGAAAGTCCCAAAACACGTTTTGTCTATTTCAAGTATGAACCAGAGCAGACCAGGCCCCCTTGGGCCAGTGTTCCCCTCCACTAAGGGAGGGGTCTGTCTGGGCCTGCGGTGCTTGGGTGCATGGCAGGGCTGGGAGTGGAGGGGAGTGAGTCCCCAGCTGAGGGTCCCTGTGAAACTTCAGGTGCATTTCCCAGTGTGGACCCCTTTGTTCTAAGAGAGACACCAGTGGTTGGTGGGTCTCCTGTACCTCAGAGCCCTTGAACCTGGCTCTGCCAAGGTCTTTGTCATTGAAAGTACATATTGGTTAAGTGGCCACACTTCGTACCATTTAGTTGAGTTTGTCACAAAAGATGACAAATCTAACTGCCTTTTTTGGATGTTTGTACAAATTCTATTCTCGTGCTTCCTGGACCTTTTAAAATAGAATTATGGTCATTACATTTACCTCCTCAGCTGTTGTAAAAAACAAAATGATTTATGTACTTACTGTAACATTTCAGAGCACATCAGGATCCTTTCACGCTTTTCTTTTCTAAGTGCCTGACTTTATGACACTTACGTTGAATGAGTTACTCTCCACCTTACATACATAATTAATTTATAGCATAAACGAAATTAAAAGCACTGGAAACTAAAGCTCCCTCATTGCAGGAGTATCTCATGAGGGCCATTCTATGGAATATTTTCTTGTGCATTTCTCTAGGTTTGGGGGGGAGGTGGAAATGCAAGTGAATTTTTTCAGTGATGAACTAGATGCTCCAAGAGGATAGAGACCAGCTTGTAAATATTTTGTTATGGATTAGCATTGAGGCAGGAGGATTGGGTCTTTTCAGTGTTTTGTCTTTCAAACAAAAGGTTGGTTTTATGAAAGTTAGGTGAAAGTTGGTATGTTTAAGCCCAGCTTGGAGAGAACCCTTGTTTCTTGGTGAAAGTGTTTTCTCCTTCACCTAGAGAAGGAGATGGAATAAAGAGCAGATGGAATTGACAAGGCGGACTGAGGGGCATGTACACACATGCATTTTACAGGATCCTTTTGGGGGACTTGTGAGGCTTTGTAGATCTTCCTTGGAGAGGAGGGAGAGAGCCTCGTAAGCTTCCTGGCCACGCCCCCAGCTCTCCAGGGGAACCAAGTCCCTGGCAATTCACACTCACTGGCACCGTGAAGAACTTTGGGATCATCCTGCAGCAGAGATAGGGACATCCATCACGAGGTCCCTGCTCTTCCTACCACACTGTGGGATTGTTGCCAGGAGAAATGTCTGGCTAGCAACTATATCTCCCAGCCTCCCTCTGCATCTACATTGGGCCAAGGGACTTCCCGCAAAGGTGGTCAACAAAGGTAACTCAAGGGCGAGCAAACATTTCCCACCTTCTTCTTCCCTGCCCCACTGACTGCCTGCACAGGATTCCCACATTCTCAAAGATGGAAGAGCCTCTGGTTCCCAAATATGACAAGTTTTTAAGTAATTGAGGCTAAAACAAAACAAAAGACTACCTAAGAAGAGCTGTCTCTACTCACTCTT
The DNA here is from genome assembly GCA_006410635.1 of Cephalophus harveyi. Taxonomy (NCBI): domain Eukaryota; kingdom Metazoa; phylum Chordata; class Mammalia; order Artiodactyla; family Bovidae; genus Cephalophus; species Cephalophus harveyi. The sequence goes on along the minus strand of SJYT01084842.1, from coordinate 15,152 downwards.
CTTTTTTCTTCCTGAGTTCATTCTTGAACCCACTACTTTTCATCCTCACCACTACTTGCAAATCCACCACTTGGTGAAAGTGGATCATGCCAAAACCACGAGGGATCTCCACGCCACCAATGGCAGTGATCAAAATCAGCCTTCATCTTGTACAGCCTGGATGGAACGGCACCAGTATCCTGTGGTCCTTTTTGAAATGTCAAGGGCAGGAACAGCATGATGTGCATACATTTTTGGCAAGGCAAATAGGAGAATCACCAAGTGGTAAAATTCCACCTGTCTTCCAACACCATGCATCAGAACTGAACTTCTCTTGTGCTCAGCCACTGAATCAGTGGGGTTGACCCAGCCGCTGATATGCTCATTAGTCCAGTCCCCATGTTTCTACCCCAGCCTGTAGAGCTGAAGTCCACCTGAAAACCTGTGTCATCCACCACATGCATTTCAGCATCCTCACTACCCAAAAGCTTCCATGGAGTTGTATTTTTGTTCTGAATACACCAAGTCCCCTACATATGAACAATTTCCATTCTGAGAGCACATTCATAAGTCCAATTTGTTCATATTTCCCACAACATTAGCCAAGGCACCTAACTAACACAATCGGCTGTATAGTTCAGTTCGGTTCAGTTCAGTTGCTCAGTTGTGTCCGACTCTTTGTGACTCCATGAATTGTAGCATGCTGGGCCTCCCTGTCCATCACCAACTCCTGGAGTTCACCCAAACTCATGTCCATCGAGTCGGTGGTGCCACCCAGCTATCTCATCCTCTGTTGTACCCTTCTCCTCCTACCCCCAACCCCTCCCAGCATCAGAGTCTTTCCTAATGAGTCAACGCTTCACATGAGGTGGCCAAAGTACTGGAGTTTCAGCTTTAGCATCAGTCCTTCCAATGAACACCCAGGACTGATCTCCTTTAGGATGGACTGGTTGGATCTCCTTGCAGTCCAAGGGACTCTCAAGAGTCTTCTCCAACACCACAGTTCAAAAGCATCAATTCTTCAGCCCTTGGCCTTCTTCACAGTCCAACTCTCACATCCATACGTGACCACAGGAAAAACCATAGCCTTGACTAGACGGACCTTTGTTGGCAAAGTAATGTCTCTGCTTTCGAATATGCTGTCTAGGTTGGTCATAACTTTTCTTCCAAGGAGTAAGCATCTTTTAATTTCATGGCTGCAGTTACCATCTGCAGTGATTTTGGAGCCCCAAAAAATAAAGTCTGACACTGTTGCCACTGTTTCCCCATCTATTTCCCATGAAGTGATGGGATTGGATGTCATGATCTTCGTTTTCTGAATGTTGAGCTTTAAGCCAACTTTTTCACTCTCCTCTTTCACTTTCATCAAGAGGCTTTTGAGTTTCTCTTCATTTTTACTGTAATAGGTATATAATACTTTTCACACAAATAGTACATAGAAAGCAAACATAAAAAGTAAACATTTTTAATCTTATGGTACAGTACCTTGAAAAGTACACAGTGCAGTACAATAGCTGGTACTCCTTAGTACTGCCAGCTACATCACTGCTGCTTTTAGACTTGCTTCCACACGTCTTGGGCTTGAAATAAAGATACTGTACTACTTTATATCTCCAGTAAAGCACAAAAGCACAACCACTTGTAGAGGATGCATGCACGTGACGATGTATGCCAGACACGTGAACTAACTTATCTGATTGGACTTGAGAACACATGTTCCTGTCTTTGAAAGTTTGCAACTTGAAGGTTTGTCCGTAGGGGACTTACTGTATAATAAAAATCGTAAAAGCATACCTGGTCAGAAAATGGCAGCCCTTAAACACAAGGAGGGGGTCTCACCTGCAGATCCCCAGCACCTAACTCAGCCCCTGGTGCAGAGCACACACTGGACGCTGGTAGGAGAGAGGGCAGGAGGAGGAAGGAGTTGCCAGTGGGCAGTGTCAGCTTGTCATTTGGCATGTACACTGTCACAGCTGACGCTGAGACCAGCTCTCAGAAGGCTCTTGCCCGGGGGGGCGGGGGCGGGGAGGGCCCCTCTGAGAGAGACCAGAGACCCTCTGTCCTTACAACAAGCCATGCCCCTTCCAGCCAGAATGACTAACTGACCCCATTCTGAAAGAGCTCTTTAATGAAAAAACAGTTTCAGAAAAAGCAGGGCTTGATTATCAGGTATGTTTTGGAAATTAGATCTGAAATTAGGACACTCCAGTTCAGGGGATGCCCTTTAGCTGTCTGATTAAAGCCAGAGTAAAAACCCATCCTCATGAAATTTCAGTGTGGCGTTTTGGTTAGGATTTCACATTCTTTTTTTTTTTGGTTGATATTCTTAAGTCTCTTTTATTTATTTTTTTAAAATATAAATTTATTTTAATTGGAGGTTAATTACTTTACAATATTGTATTGGTTTTGCCATACATCAACATGAATCCAGCAAAAGAGACAGAGATGTATAGGATTTCACATTCTTTTAAAACTACATGCTCATCGCACCCCTGAATGGAGGAGTTTAGAAGATTTGTGCATTCAGGGTCTTAAAGGTCCGACAGACATTCTAACCTGCTGTGAGAGTTGAGATTTCGTAGCTGTTTCAGTTACCATCGCTGTTTAACAAGCTACCCCAAGCTTCCTGGTGTCAGCCCCGCTTCTGCTATGGTCTGTGGGTGAGGAATTCCATCTGAGCACCAGGAGTGGATTTTCCCCGCTCTGTGATGTCAGAAGCATCCACTGGGGTGATTTGCTGGGTAACTCGGCAGCTGGGGCTGCAGTCCTCCGGGGGTCTCCCAGTGTGTGGTGGTTGAGGCTGGCTGTCACCTGTTACCTCCACTGCGGCTGGTGACCTGCACACCTACACCTGCCTGGCCTCTGCGGGTAGCCTGGGCTTCCTTACAGCGTGGTGGCCCAGGGGACTCAGACAGCTCCCACGATGGCTAGGAGCCCTAATGCGCAGTGTCCCGGGGGAGCGGGGCCTCGTTCCTCTTAGGACCTGGTCTCGGAAGCCCCGGGGTTGTTTTCACTGCCCTTTTTTCCTGTCACAAGCCCTCCCAGTTTCTTTTTATTGCTTATGTTTTTGGCTGCATAGGTTTTGTTGCTGCGTATGGGCTTTCTCTAGTTGCAGCGAGCAGGGGCTCCCCTCTAGGTTTCTCTTTGCAGTGGCTTCTCTTGTTGCCGAGCGCAAGCTCTAGGGTACATGGGCTCAGTACTTGTGGTTCAGGGGCTTAGTTGCTCTGCGGCATGTGGGATCTTCCCGGACCAGAGAGGGAACCCGCATCCCCTGCATTGGCAGGCAGATTCTTAACCACTGGACCACCAGGGGAATTCCCATGCAGTTTCAAAGGGAACATAGACCCCGCCTCTCAGCTGGAGGATGCTGAGGTCCCTGGAGGAAGAGTACCTAGAATGGAAGGTTTTGTTGCCACCACCTTTGAAGAATACACAACATCTGAAGCCAGTGTGGTGTGTGGAGGAGGGTGGTGGACACTCCTCTGTCAGAAAGAACTGTGTCCGGGCTGCCAACGGCAGGCAGGAGCCTTGGGTGGGAGGCGGAGGACCTGGTTCTGGAGGAGGATTCCATCAGGGAAGCAGCGGAGCCTCAAGGCACTTCTCTCCCCTGACTTGGGGAGACATCAGAGCCCCAGTCCTCTCCTGATGCCAGTGGACGTAACCTGACCAGCCGTCCAGCCCATCTGGGCACCTGTGGGCTCTCCAGGCCAGAGTCTGCTCCAGCTTCACCCCAGACATCTGCCACTGCCTCTGCCATCTTCCTTCTTTGAGAATCAAAGCCTTTATCAGTAAAGCAGAAAACAGTATCAGCCTGGGTAGAGAGGGCTAACAAAAGTGATAATAACTGATTCAGTGAGTGCCAAACTATTCCAAAACTGCTCAGTTACAGGAACAAACACATTGTGTGTTTACGGTCCGGGTATCACCTTGATGTCTTTTTCTGTACTGATTTTTCCCTTTCTAAAGATGTGAATTATCTTTATGCAAATAATGTAAGCATTGCAGTATTACAGGTCCCTGACAGCACAGGAATTTATAACTCAGGTCACGTCCTTTGATGCACTGGACCTGACATTAACAAAAAACCACACAGAAGATCAAATCAGCCATGTGCTGGATTAAAGCATGAATAGGAAATTGCTCCCAGAAGCCTCAGGGATGGCAGAGCAGAGTGTCCTCGCAGCTCTGTGGACTGAGAGCTGGGAGTCTCTCTTGGCTGCCCGGTGTGTTCAAGTCAGGTGGTACAGGTGAGGGATAAGGCCAGACCATGTGCTGTCCCAGGGGCCAGGGGGACACAGGAGAGACGACCGACATGGCAGGATGTGGTAGTCTCGAAAGAGGGAAAACGACGGCTGAGTCCAAGACCTGGGAGTTCATGGGGCTGGAAACCAAAGTGTGGAACCAGATGGGATGAAGCGCAGGCAGTAAGCAGTTAGGGGCACGGGTGTAGTGGGTGTTGAGTGCTGGGAAAAGAAGAGAGAAGGATGGGGCGGGGGGAGAGGGAAAGACATATAACAGTTCTTTTTCAATAGTAATATTTATTTCCATTTAAGCTTTGGCACATCTTTTTTTTTTCTGGCCACACTATGAGGCATGCAGGATCTTGGTTCCCTGACCAGGAATTGAACACGAGCCCCCTGCACTGGAATCATAGAGTCCTAACCACTGGACCACCTAGGAAGTCCCATGGTTTTAAACTTTGTCGTTTGATAGATTATTTAGTTGGTTGGCTGGCTGATTGGGCAATTGGGCAGTTGATTGGTTGGGTAGTTAGTTTTTGGTTTGGAGGTATTTAGCATAGAAATACTTTCTCCTAATTAAAAAAAAAAAAAGATCTCTCAGGTAAATGCTAGATAGAAAAAGAGATTCAAGAATCGCTGCTCCACTATCCCACATCCCAGTCCATAGGTGATGTTGACACTTCAGCCCAGGAACATAATGGATATCGTAGGTGTCCCCAGCAGATGGAGAAAGCAATGGCACCCCACTCCAGTACTCCTGCCTGGAAAATCCCATGGACAGAGGAGCCTGGTAGGCTGCAGTCCATGGGTTCGCGAAGAGTCAGACACAACTGAGCGATTTCACTTTCACTTTTCACTTTCATGCATTGGAGAAGGAAATGGCAACCCACTCCAGTGTTCTTGCCTGGAGAATCCCAGGGACGGGGGAGCCTGGTGGGCTGCC
>SJYT01084833.1:0-43372 GCA_006410635.1 Cephalophus harveyi | reverse complement strand
AACTGGGTATTCATATATTAAAAAATGAACCTACATCTTACATTCACAAAAATTTGTGCAAAATACATTTAAGTCATTAATGTAAGCCCTGAAAGTTAAAACAAAAAAATTCTAGAAGGAAGCATAGGGCAAAAGCTCTCTAATATTGGTCTTAACAACAGTTTTTTAGATATGACACCAAAAAGCAAAAACAACAAAAGCAAAATTTAACAAGTAAGACTACCATCAAACTAAAAATGTTCTGCATGGCAAAGGAAACTACTAGGGAAATGCTGAGGCTATCTGTGGAATGGAAGGAAATATTCGCAAATCATAGTTGATAAAGGGGTTAATTAACATTCAAAAACATAAAGAGTATAAATCAATAGCAAAAACAATCCAATCAGAAATGGACAGAAGCACTGAATAGACATTTTCAAAAGAAGAAATCCAAATATCCAGCTGATACATAAAAAGATGCTCAGCATCACTAATAAGGGAAAAGCAAATCAAAATAACAATAAGATACCACCTCATAATCTTATCTCTTCTTAAAATGACAATTTTCAAAAATTCAAGGGTGAGAGTGTGGAAAAAACGGAAACCTGTTGACTGTTAGTGAAATGCAAATTCAATCACTCTAGAAAACAGTACAGAGGTTCCTCAAATCATTAAAAATAGACTATCATGTGATTCAGTAAACCCACTTGTAAGTTTATAACCAAAAGAAACAAAAACACTATATCAAAGAGATATCTGTATCCCAAAATTTATTGAAGATTTATTCACAATAGCCAAGACCTGGAAAAACTTCAGTGTCCATAGAAGTTTAGACTATGCTGGATAGACTAAGAGGTGTGTATGTTCAATTATTATGTAGCCATCACAATGAAGGAAATCCTTTCATTTAGGACATGGATGAGTCTTGAAGGCATTGTAGGCAGTAAAATAAATCAGAGAAAGAAATATTGTAATATATCACATACAGAATCTTTGCAAAGCCTCATTCACAGAAAGAGTCAAATGGTGGTTCAAAGAGACTAGATATTTTGGAAATGGGGAGATGTTGTTTAAAGGATTCAAAATTCCAGTTATAAGATGAATACTGAATTAGATGGTGAGCTTATATACAACCTGACGATTATAGTTTACAGTGCTATATTACATACTTAAGAGTTTTTAAGTTGTTGTTTGTTGTTGCTAAGTCATGTCTGCTCTGCAACCCCATGGACTGTGGCATGCCAGGCTCCCATCCATTCACCCACCCTCCCGCCTTGCAGCATACTGGACACTTATCAATCTGGGGACCTTATCTTCCAGTGTCATATCCTTTCACGTTTTCATACTCTTCATGGTGTTCTTGAGGCAAGAATACTGGAGTGGTTTGTCATTCCTTCCTCCAGTGGAATATATTTTGTTAGAACTCTCCATTTGTCTTGGGTGGTCCTGCAAGGCATGGTTCATAGCTTCATTGAGTTATACAAGCCCCTTCACCAAGACAAGGCTGTGATCCATTAAGGGGAAGCATTTCTAAGAGTACATTTTAAATATTTTTACCACACACAAACACACATTGTAATTATGTCAAGTATTTTAAGTATTACCTAAACTTGTGATAGTCATTTCTGAATAATGCATGTATCAAATCATTACATTGTATACTTGGAACTTACACAATGGTATATGTCAATTATATCTCAAAGCTAGAAAAGAAAAGTTGAGACTATGTGATAGACTTCTTCTTTAGCTTTCAATTCATGATGCTGTGGTTGAATTTCTTCCATAGGAGCAGGAATCCATCCTACAATAATCCCGTACCTTGGTGTGACTGTAATACTCTATACATGTCAGTGAAGATGGATATGCACATACATACACGTGTCAAGTGTTGCCCATGCGGTTCTCTATACATTGTATTGCCTGGCTAACTTATCCTTGTGTAAGCAGTACTATTTTAGGAATGCTTTTGTACTATTGCCTCACATTTTTGTAGAGAAACAGTATAATTCTATGGAAATATGACTGGTTTTTTTTTTTTTTCCATACAAATTAACCAACAATCAAAATGAAACTATGCCAGTCATAGGATTAGGTTTTTGTGACACAGTGTTATTTAATAGTTACCTGCAGGTAAAACTATTTAATAGTTTATATTAAATAGTTAACTATTAAATAGTTACCTGTGTTTTTATAGTATATTCCAGATTTCACTTTTGCAGGAGCTAATATTTTGATTCATTGAATAAACACTATGTAGCAGTTAGAGTGGCACTGTGATAAAGAACCACCCTGCCAATGCAGGAGATGCAAAAGATGCAGGTTCATTCCCTGGGTCGGGAAGATCCCCTGGAGAAGGAAATGGCAACCTACTCCAGTATTCTTGCCTGGGAAATCCCATGGACTGAGGAGCCTGGCAGTCTACAGTCCATGGGGTTGCAAAGACTCGGACACAAATGAGTGACTGAGCATGCACACATGTAGCAGTTAGTGTGGCAGGCACTGTTTTTTATTATCTTAAAGTATTGGCTCATTATAATCCTGTGATGTTTAGGTACTAGTGAATATATCTATGGAAAGCTATATGTCCATTTTACAGATGGGGAACCTGAGGGGAGATATATACAGGTCAAGTATCTCTTCCCAACTAAGAAGTGCTAGAGTCAAGACCTAGTCACGTGGTCTTTGGCTCTAGAGTCTGGGCTTTCTACCACCAGACTTGATAGCTTGCTATAATCTGGAAACAAAAGGTCATTTATTTTTACTTATGTCTGATCTAATGTTATGAGAAAATTGCAAATAGTAAAGCTCCTTCTATAAATAACTAAGATCCAAAATTTATCAAAGTATTATCAGTAAAGAGAAATAGTCTGGAAAATACTAAAAACTAGTCCTGTGAAATGCTGCTCTCAAAATAATGTAAATTTATATTGAAAATAGAGAACTGAAAGGTTGAATTTAGTAGGGAACATTTAAAAATTCTATTCAAGCAGAAAACATTTAAATGATAGAACAAAGCTAGTGGAGGTGATGGAATTCTATCTTTCCAAATGCTGAAAGATGATGCTGTGAAAGTGCTGCACTCAATATGCCAGCAAATTTGGAAAACTCAGCAGTGGCCACAGGACTGGAAAAGTTCAGTTTTCATTCCAACCCCAAAGAAAGGCAATGCCAAAGAATGCTCCAACTACCACACAATTGCACTCATCTCACATACTAGTAAAGTAATGCTCATAATTCTCCAAGCCAGGCTTCAGCAGTACGTGAACTGTGAACTCCCTGATGTTCAAGCTGGTTTTAGAAAAGGCAGAGGAACCAGAGATCAAATTGCCAACATCTACTGAATCATGGAAAAAGTAAGAGAGTTCCAGAAAAACATCTATTTCTGCTTTATTGACTATGCCAAAGCCTTTGACTGTGTGGGTCAACAATAAACTGTGGAAAATTCTGAGAGAGATGGGAATACCAGACCACCTGACCTGCCTCTTGAGAAATCTGTATGCAGGTCAGGAAGCAACAGTTAGAACTGGACATGGAACAACAGACTGGCTCCAAATAGGAAAAGAAGTATGTCAAGGCTGTATACTGTCACCCTGCTTATTTAACTTCTATGCAGAGTACATCATGAGAAACGCTGGACTGGAAGAATCACAAGCTGGAATCAAGATTGCTGGGAGAAATATCAATAACCTCAGATATGCAGATGACACCACCCTTAAGGCAGAAAGTGAAGAGGAGCTAAAAAGCCTCTTGATGAAAGTGAAAGTGGAGAGTGAAAAAGTTGGCTTAAAGGTCAACGTTCAGAAGATGAAGATCATGGCATCCGGTCCCATCACTTCATGGGAAGTAGATGGGGAAACAGNTGGAAGAATCACAAGCTGGAATCAAGATTGCTGGGACAAATATCAATAACCTCAGATATGCAGATGACACCACCCTTAAGGCAGAAAGTGAAGAGGAGCTAAAAAGCCTCTTGATGAAAGTGAAAGTGGAGAGTGAAAAAGTTGGCTTAAAGGTCAATGTTCAGAAGATGAAGATCATGGCATCCGGTCCCATCACTTCATGGGAAGTAGATGGGGAAACAGTGGAAACAGTGTCAGACTTTATTTTTGGGGGCTCCAAAATCACTGCAGATGGTGATTGCAGCCATGAAATTAAAAGATGCTTACTCCTTGGAAGAAAAGTTATGATCAACCTAGGTAGCATATTCAAAAGCAGAGACATTATTTTGCCGACTAAGGTCCGTCTAGTCAAGGCTATGGTTTTTCCTGTGGTCATGTATGGATGTGATAGTTGGACTGTGAAGAAAGCTGAGTGCCGAAGATTTGATGCTTTTGAACTGTGGTGTTGGATAAGACTCTTGAGAGTCCCTTGGACTGCAAGGAGATCCAACCAGTCCATTCTGAAGGAGATCATCCCTGGGATTTCTTTGGAAGGAAAGATGCTAAAGCTGAAACTCCAGTACTTTGTCCACCTCATGCGAAGAGTTGACTCATTGGAAAAGACTCTGATGCTGGGAGGGATTGGGGGCAGGAGGAGAAGGGGACGACCGAGGATGAGATGACTGGATGGCATCACGGACTCGATGGACGTGAGTCTGAGTGAACTCCTGGAGTTGGTGACGGACAGGGTGGCCTGGTGTGCTGCGATTCATGGGGTTGCAAAGAGCTGGACATGACTGAGTGACTGAACTGAACTGAACTGAAGTCTCCTTTCAATTCTAAAGGAAAAAAAGCAAAACAAAACACCCAAGACCTTATCAATGAAAAAACTAATAAAACTATATCTAAAGGTAAAGTAAAAGTCAGTCTCCATGTGAAAATATTCTAATATACTAATTATGCCTTGAAGTATGTACAGTGTTCTCACATATCCTCACAGACCTGGAGTCCCAAGATGAGGACCAAATAAAAAATAAAACTCTGGTTGACTTTGCAATAAAAGTCACTACCAAGTTTAATTTTCCTCTATAAATGCAGCTTACATTATACAATGGATGTCACATAAATGAATTGAAACATCACTACTTTACAGCATACGGTGCCAAGTACTCTAATGCCTTTTTATGAAGAGTAAAATATTGATCACTTGAAATTGTCAGTTATGTGTTTTCAGACCAAACAGGAGAGCTCATCCTACATTAATGGGCAAGCTGTATTCATCCAAAAAGTCACTTTAATAAAATGCTTACTTCTTCCTTGCGTTTTCTTTTTTAGGACATAGGTGAAAAGCATTTGTTCAGTGCTTTTGGAAAAGAGAAATGTTCCAAATTATCTGTTTCTGACTCTTTCAGAGCTGGTTTAGATGAGAAATACAAATTAAATAAAGCTTAAAGTCAATACCATCTTTTCTTGCCTCACATAATAATTTTCTCATAGCCCAGGCTTCCATATCTTCAGGAGACTAATTAGAAAATTAGAAATTAATTCATGCAGGTACAGACATAATTGGAGAAGGCAATGGCACCCCACTCCAGTACTCTTGCCTGGAAAATCCCATGGATGGAGGAGCCTGGAAGGCTGCAGTCCATGGGTTCGCTGAGGGTCGGACACGACTGGGCGACTTCACTTTCACTTTTCACTTTCTTGCATTGGAGAAGGAAATGGCAACCCACTCCAGTGTTCTTGCCTGGAGAATCCCAGGGACTGGGGAGCCTGGTGGGCTGCCGTCTATGGGGTCACAGAGAGTCGGACACGACAGACATATTTATGGCTTCATGCCTCTTTCCTAAAGAATATTGGGTTCTTCACATGAAATTGAAATACTTTATCCATAACTTTTATATTAATCAATTTTTATAAATGACACAAGAATCATTGGGAAGATGTTTTTAAAATGTAGAATCCAGAGCACCTCATCAGATAACTTGACTCAGTAGGTCCTGGGTGTGGCTTAAGAAAAGACATCTCCATGTCATCTTAATGTATTTGGCCCAATAGCCACACTCTTAAGAAATACTGTTGGAGAAGGAAATGGCAACCTACTCCAACACTCTTGCCTGGAAAATTCCATGGATGGAGGAGCCTGGTAGGCTACAGTCCATGGGTCACAAAGAGTCATACACGACTGAGTGACTTCAGTTTCTTTTGTTCTATAGTTCCTTTTGGAGAAGGAAATGGCAACCCACTCCAGTGTTCTTGCCTAGAGAATCCCATGGATAGAGGGGCCTGGTGGATTATAGTCTATGCAGTTGCAAAGAGTCAGACACGACTAAGCAACTAATACACACACACACGTAAGAAATACTGTAGTAAATAAGGTGGACATTTCTGGCATTATGGGTGGGTAGGGGGGTACAGATATTTTAAGGCGGTTTTTGTTCAAACATCTTCAGTATCAAACAATACCTTTTCATAGTGGCACTAACATACATATAGCCATTATATCATATTTTTTATATAAGTGTAGAAGAGCAGAAGTATATAATTGGTTAAATCTCTTATGGCCTAGGATTTCAGTTGTTACATACAGAGTAGGTGGTAGGGTGTAAGGCTATTTTTCTACTTGTGTACTTTAAATGACAATACTTTAGCTAAAAAGTCAAATTCTAGAAATTATACAAAGGAACCTTTGGAATTTATTTTCCTATGACCATTTTCTGCTGCAGTTAAACACAAAAGCACATGTTATCAAACACAAATGCAGATTTTCAAATATTTAGTTATGGAAATTTGCCTACATGAGTTTCTCCAAGAATAGCTTGTCTGTACAAGTTGAGGTGTACCCTTTCAAGGTGTTGCCATGATAAGAGTGCTGCCCTTTTCAGTCTCCCAATCTTCATGTTGTCGCTTCCCTTTTAAGGTGAATTTTGTATGCCCCTACTTTGCACATAAATGAGAATGCACAGTTCACAGCTCTGCTTGGAGGTGAGTGAGAAAATAATAGACTTTATCTGATCTACATTTCAAATGGATCATTGTCTTTGACATATTTGAAAATTTAAGATCTCATATTTTACTTGAAAAAAAAAAAGACATTGTGTTCATTTTTGAAAAACACACACCAAATATTTCACACACATCTTTAAAACACATGATACTACAAATACAAAAATGAAATTAATACTGTAAAGAATATAGATTTAGCCTAGATTTATCACCCATCTATTTTTCATTTAAGGATGTAGTTATTTTGAGTATAAATATCACAGAAGTTAGGCTGTGACTCTGCTTAACTGCAAATTTTACTTATTAAATGCTCTTCCTAAGTTACATTGTGAGATAACTCTTCAAGCGTATTCCCAAAGTAACATTTGTTATACAGTTGGGACAATTAATTTTCCTATGCCTGATGTCCTTTGAATGCACTATCTGAAGGCAGAGTCTCTATTTCATTAGAACCCAGCACATATTTTAAGTAAAATTATGCTTTTAAAAAAAATTAAATTGAGTTGAACTTGTAAAATAAGCTTATTAAATCTCTGACAGTTGAGATGAGGGCTCTTTCAGAAAGATTCTGCTACTATGTGTGTTAGTAAATTTTGATAATGTAATATCCTTCCATGAAAAAAACATTAATATGGAATGGTTTTTTTTATTATTTTCATAGTTTTCACTTTAAGCAGATTATTAACCTAGTGGATTTTGGGAAAGGGGAAATTGAAGCATAATTTTCAGCAACTTATCTGAAGTCATATTCCCATTTTATATTTAAAGCTACTCCCAAATTTTCTTTTGGGACCTGGTTTAAATGGAATCTACTAATGTCCTGAGGCTTGAAAGTTATTCTGGACTTAAAGAAAACTGTTTATTTTTGAAGTATTTTAACACTTAGGAAATAGTGTGTACTTTAAAAAATTATATTCTACACTTAACACCAACAAAAGTTTATGCCTTTCAGATTATTGTTGTATTCCCATTTTATATTCAAAGTAAAATAATAAATTGAATACAGGTGGGAAAAGGCTGTGATACTTGAAATTCAGTTGAACTTGTCAACCATCCACTTCTTCACCACTTCCCATGTTCTTCTTTAAAACCTTGAATTAAGAGAGCAGATTTTTCCAGACAGAAGTAGACAACTACTTGGTTAAATATGTATGACTTACCATGTAATGCCAATATATGACTGAACAAATAATTACCATAAAATATGAAAATATTGATTTTAATTACTTCAATTTGAGAGTAATATATAAAATGGGCCTTTGAAATGTAATACAGACTACACCAAAGACAGATGTTTGCATTTGTTTTTTTCTGAAATAAACTTGCACACAGATGAAATAGAATAAAGAATAAAACTTTAAATGCAGTTGTTGATATAAATGATATAACACAGTACATCTAAGGACTGAATAAAATAGCCTTCTGCACATAGCAGATGTAATGTCTGCCCTGGAGGGAGATTGGAAGTACTTATGGAAAGGCTAAAAACACACACAAGTCCATTTACTCGATACATATTCATCCTGTCAGGTTGACCTAGAATATTATGTAAAGTTTCTGTCAAATTATTCATGAAATATGGATATCCCTGCTTTGGGGATGGAAATTCAATCTTAAAAGATACCAACTAAAATGCTGATTTTATTAAAGAGACAGAAAGGCCAGGACATGAAGAAATAATGTTAGAACTGCAACTATTATTTCATGATTATAAAACATCTTATCAGAGTGTTATGTGCTTTTGATTGATTTTTCTTAGCTATCCTAGATTTAAGTTTGAGAAATAATTAGAAAAAATTCAAATTGTCATCCTTTGCCATCCACCAAGTTTAATTACCTGCTGGCCCAAATTCACTTTGAAGTCAAAGATGAAAATTAAAAATATCTTACTTGAGGTTAAAGTTTTCAGCATTAAAGGAAATGCCAAATAGGAAAATACATCTAAAAGCTATTACTATAACTTCATATCCATTTAATAAAGTATGCAGAAACTGATCAACGTTTAAGATACAAATGAAAACAAATGACTCAAATGAAGTGACTTTTTGAGTCAAATTAACTTATGAAAAATATTTAAGAAGTTCAAAGCATTGTAATAAAATCACTTTGTAGATACTGTAACTTAATAAATAATGTTAAATAGGAAGCAAAGGCAACCCAACTAGAGTTGGGACACCCTAACTCAAACTTCCATGATACTTGTGTGTGCTATTCACTATTCTAAGTGTGTTACATTTGTAAGTTTAAACTGTGAGAGCCATAATGACTGCCAATCCTATTATGTAGATAATACAATGAAGGCAGAGAGAGACCAGATTCCTAGTCCCTGGCTGTATAGCTGCTAAGTGGCCTTGACAGAAACCCAGGTCTCAGACTCCAGAGTCCATGATTTTAGCCCTAGATATACTGCTTCTACGGAGAAGGCAATGGCAACCCACTCCAGTACTCTTGCCCAGAAAACACCATGGACGGAGAGCCTCGAAGGCTGCAACCCATGGGGTCGTGAAGAGTTGGACACAACTGAGCGACTTCACTTTTCACTTTCATGCACTGGAGAAGGAAATGGCAACCCACTCCAGTGTTCTTGCCTGGAGAATCCCAAGGACACCGGAGCCTGTTGGGCTGCTGTCTATGGGGTCGCACAGAGTCGGACACGACTGAAGCGACTTAGCAGCAGCAGCATACTGCTTCTAATGACCAGAAAGAAACTGGCCATAGCATTGGTGACCTTGACACTTACAATTGTGAATTGGAAGACAAGTAAAGTCAGGTACATTAGTCTAATTCTGTATAGCTGGCAAGTAGTGCCTAGATCAGACTTCAGTCTGCAGCCCACTATTTCTCTTGAACTAGGTCAAACAAGCATGCATTTTGAGCTTAAGATAAAGCTGCATCTGTGGGTGTTGTGTAACTTATTTTTAAATAATTTTGATTTAGTCTGCTTCCAACAGAAGCCAAACAGAAACTGTGGAAGGAAGAGAAGGAAAAAGAAAAATACCACTCTAATAAATTTCCACCACATGCCCAACTGATTATTGAAGGCAATGACTTAATATCATTGATGTGAAAATTTGACCAGGAATGTGGAGCTTCTGCTAAAAAATTAACTAGATGTGCCCTTCATCTATAAAGGTGACTGACCATCAGTGAATAGAAACAGAAGCGGGGAGTAGAAGAGTGTAAGAGAAAAGAATTTGTTGCCACGGTGATGGGAATTCATTCAAGTGACACTTAGCCTACCTGTATGTTAGGTCCCTGACTTCCTGGCATGCCTAGTATATTGGTGAAATCATAAGTTACATTATTAAAAACTTGAAGTAAAAATAGAAAACCCCTTTTAATGATATATATGAATGGTATATGTCTTAGAGCATAAAATAGGCTGATGATACCTTGTTAGTGGAACTTAGGAAGGCATACCTGAAAAAGTGACAGTTTTAGCAAATATCTGCAAAGTGGGCATTAAGTAGGAGACACATGAGGGAAGTATGTCCATGGAGAGGGGAGAATATGTTAAATCTTGTGAGGTTGGTAGAGGTGTTGAGGGTTCGAAGGACCACCTCTCTGACCAGATCACAGAAAGCGAGGCACATCACAGATGAGCTGAGATAAGGTTGGTAAGGTCCAGACCCTGCAAAACTTACAGAATTCTTTATAAGGTTTTGAAATATTTTCTGGAAGGAATAGGACGCCATTGAAGTAATTCAAAGTATGGATGGAGGAGGATTTTGATTTTTTATTTTAAATAGAGGGTTCTTGAATTGCAAGGAGATCCAAGCAATCCATACTGAAGGAGATCAGCTCTGGGATTTCTTTGGAAGGAATGATGCTAAAGCTGAAACTCCAGTACTTTGGCCACCTCATGCGAAGAGTTGACTCATTGGAAAAGACTCTGATGCTGGGAGGGATTGGGGGCAGGAGGAGAAGGGGACAACAGAAGTTAAGATGGCTGGATGGCATCACTGACTCAATGGACGTGAGTCTGAGTGAACTCCGGGAGTTGGTGATGGACAGGGAGGCCTGGCGTGCTGTGATTCCTGGGGTCACAAAGAGTCGGACACGACTGAGCGACTGAACTGAACTGGTTTTACTTTTTTTTTTTTTTCCCTAAAATAAGGAAACAATGATAGAATACATGTGAGTAGAAGTTAGGGAACTAAATCCCAGTGCTCCTAGTTAAACAGTTGAGAGGAGAGATGGGCGTGACATTAAGCTGTAAAGCTGGCCATCCCTGAGCTGGCTTGTGTGATCGGATGGATCCTGCAGCCATGCCCTGGCATAATGAACAGTGGAATAAAACATCTTCTTTTTTTAAAAAAAAATCAATGATAGAATACATGTGAGTAGAAGTTAGGGAACTAAATCCCAGTGCTCCTAGTTAAACAGTTGAGAGGAGAGATGGGTGTGACATTAAGCTGTAAAGCTGGCCATCCCTGAGCTGGCTTGTGTGGTCGGATGGATCCTGCAGCCATGCCCTGGCATAATGAACAGTGGAATAAAACATCTTCTTTTTTTAAAAAAAATTCATTAATTTTTTTTACAAAATAATGTGGGTTTATTTCATACATGTTGAATGTTGAGTGAATAGTTGAGTGAATATGTTGAATCATTTCCAAGAAGCTACGTAAGCAAATAGAGATACAAGTTGGGAGACATAAATGTACATGTCTTGTGCTTGTGGCTAAGAAAGTGAAGCCATGTGCCCAGGTGGAATTACTTGAAAGTGGTTATGAAGGCAGAGATCTGACCTCTATCTTGAAGAAACCTAATATTTAATATTTGGTTAAGATAAACCAACAAAGTAAAAATTGTGCTCAGCAATGTAAGGGAAAAAAAAAAACCATGAAGTCTATTTCACAGAAGCTAAGAAGAGTATTTCAAACACGACATAATGCTAAATGTATCATCCATATAACAGCATATCATCCTGAGGGTTAAGAAACTTGAGGGCTGTGTCATGGCTATTGAATGTGACATTGAGTAGAGCTGAGAAACATCACAATAATTACTTGAGATGGTTAACAGTGTGTTAGGTCTAGCTTGAGAATGTCAAAGACTTGGAGATAAAAATGTAGAGATTCCTGTTATGAATTTGCTTATCATAAAGAGGAAAAGAATAGGCCAATACCTGGAAGATGATAAATATAAGATTGAGAGGTTTCCTTGAAAACTGGGGAAAATTATATCATGTTAAAAATTCAGTGCATCACTTTTAATATTCTGGCAGACCAGATAAACAACACAACTTCCCCACTTAAAAAATAAAAACATTCAAACGCATATTTTATATATAATGTGGCTATAACATGTCATCCATTTTTTGTAGAAAATAGGTTATATATTTATAATATGCAGTTAGCATCTGACTCTTTGTCTCCTGCATTGGCAGGCAGCTTCTTTAT
Organism: Cephalophus harveyi; assembly: GCA_006410635.1. Classification (NCBI taxonomy): domain Eukaryota; kingdom Metazoa; phylum Chordata; class Mammalia; order Artiodactyla; family Bovidae; genus Cephalophus; species Cephalophus harveyi. The sequence goes on along the minus strand of SJYT01084833.1, from coordinate 31,107 downwards.
CAATAGCACCACCTGGAAAGCTTTATAAATATGTATTTTATATTTGTGTTCATTAATGCATTCTTGACTTGTAAGCAAAGAAGGCGGGCCTCCTCAAAGAGAAGAGAGTTTTCCCAGAGAGGCACAAAGAGGAACTATTTTAAGGCATTGCAACAAGATATAGTGGGAGACACGATGCCATAATGATGGCAGTGCAAACTGTTTCAATTTTATTACCAAAAAGCTGCTTGTTAAAGTTGATGTTTCACAGACTCTATGGTCTGGAATTTCCTCCTTAGAATTCTATGCTAGGAGGCTTTTACAAGATTGTTCCTGGCCACATTTTTTGCAATAGCAAACAAAGCAAAGTCGTGGAATCAACTTGTAATGACAAATACTGTTTTATACATACATATATGTTATACATGCATATGTAATAGTTATCCACATGCTATATTGATGGTATACAGCAGTGAAGATGATTGAACCATAGCTACTTAATTTAGTGTCGAATCTCATAAAGTTAGCACAAAGAAGCAAATTATAGGATTTATTATAATATGGATTTCAAAAGAAATAAGTGTACAACTAAACAAATTATGAAACATACTTTGTATGTATCACCATGTTTTTATTTGCAGTTTGCATTTCTTTATAGTTTTAAATATACAAACACGTTTATATATACGTGAGTACTCAGTCGCTTAGTCCTGTCTGATTCTTTGCAACCCTTTTGACTGTAGCCTGCCAGGCTCCTCGGTCCAGGGAAATTTTCAGGTACGAATACTGAAATTGGTTGCCATTCCCTCCTACAAAGGATCTTTCTGACCCAGGGATTGAACCTGTGTCTCCTGCATCTCCTGCATTGCAGGCAGATTCTTTACTGTTGAGCCATCAGGAAAGCCTCATTTATATATATAAACATGTATATTTAAAATTATAAAAAATGCAAATGTTAAAGACAGGGTAATTGTAACCTATGGTGGGGTCACAGATTCATTTGATCAAGAAGAGACCTCAGGGATTCAAAGAGATTAATAATATATCTTAGAGTGTGTGTGTGTGTGTGTGTTCAGTTGCTCAGTCGTGTCCGGCTCTTTGTGACCACATGGACTGTAGCCCACCAGGCTCCTCTGTCAATGGGACTCTCCAGGCAAGAATACTGGAATGGGTTGTCATTTCCTACTCCAATCTCAGAGTATAGTACTTGCATATATTCTTTGCAAGGAAAAAATTGAAGCTTCCCTTTATGAAATGGTCTAAATCATGCCTATTGGTTAGATATCATAGAATATGGAAGAAATTACTACACTGAAAAAGCTTTTTATTACACTTGAATGTGACTTTAATTACTATGGGATTAGCTACATACTGCAATGATCATAATTCAGTTTTGCCTACTATGCAACTTCAGTGAACTGAGATTTTATTTTGGAGGGGAAGCTATTCAAATAACTTGACACTTTTGTTTTGTGTATTTTATTTTCCAAAAATAGAAAATGCATTTTTAGAGGTTAATATACATGCACACACCCCACTCACATACTTTAAAGATGCTACACTTAAATATATCTTACTTTAAATACACCATCTTCCATTTCTTTCCTGATATTTGAAACACAGCAATGTCTAGATAATCAAAGATCCTTGTGCTCCTCTCTTTGGATAAAAGCCAAGCTCATGCTTTTGTTTATAAGCAGAGAACAGTAAATAATTTTAAAAATGAAATACTTTAAAAGAAATGAAGCCATTATCAACCTGCTGAATAAGGAAGCAATTCATATTATCCTGGACCACAAAGGTCTTTAGAAACAATGAATAACAAGCCTAATTGCCACTGAAGTCGTTAGAAAACACATTAAAATGTTTACTCAGGCTTACTTAACAGCAAAATACAATAACGGGTAGATTTATGTATAATGAGGGATTCCAGTTAATATGCAATGTGACTCTGAGTCCGAAATCCTTTATGCCCTTTGTGTGCTTTAAAGGTTAGCCTGCTACTTGCTATTTCTGAAGTCAACAGTCTAAACCGGTGTTTTACCTCTGTTGTACATGTGCAAATGAAACAGAGAGGACACATAGGCAAATGCCTAGTTTCAACCAGTGACTGAGAAAACCCACAATGTTTTCCTGCCATGTTGAGCTGGATGAAATAAGAATGTAATTTTTTTTTTTTTTTTTTTTTATTTCCAGTGTTTAGAGAATATTTTCCTTATGATTGAAATTATGCTAAATGATTCACATGGACTACTTCTCTTAATCACTTCTCAATAAGATTTCTTATCACCTCTGTTTTACAATTAAACACCAATCAGAATGGCCTTCATCAAAAAATCTACAAACAATAAATACTGGAGAGGGTGTGAAGAAAATGGAACCCTCCTACATTCTTTGTGGAAATATAGATTGATACAGTCACTGTGGAGAACAGGATGGAAGTTCCATAAGAAACTAAAAACAGAGTAATCTTATGATCCAACAATCCCACTCCTGGGCATATATCCAGAGGTGAACATGGTTTGAAAATATACATGCAACCCGGTGTTCATTGCAGCAGTATTTACTATAGTCAAGACATGAAAGCAGCCTAAATGTCCTCAGCAGTTAACTGGATAGAGAAGATGTGGCACATAAATACAATGGAATATTCAGTTCAGCTCAGTTGCTCAGCCGTGTGCAACCCCATGGATTGTAGCACACCAGGCTTCCCTGTCCATTGCCAACTCCGAGAGTTTGCTCAAACTTATGTCCATCGAGTCGGAAGATGCCATCCAACCATCTCATCCTTTGTTGTCCCCTTCTCCTCCTGCCTTCAATCTTTCCCAGCATCAGGATCTTTTCAAATGAGTCAGTTCTTCGTATCAGGTGGCCTAAGTATTGGAGTTTCAGCTTCAGCATCAATCCTTCCAATGAATATTCAGGACTGATTTCCTTTAGGATGGACTGGTTGGATCTCCTTGCAGTCCAAGGGACTCTCAAGAGTCTTCTCCAACACCATAGTTCAAAGGCATCAATTCTTTGGCACTCAGCTTTCTTTATAGTCCAACTTTCACACCCATACATGACTACTGGAAAAACCATAGCTTTGATTAAACGGACCTTTGTTGGCGAAGTAATGTCTGCTTTTTAGTATGCAAATGAAATCTTACTCATCCATAAAAAAGAATGAAATAATATCATTTTCAGCAACATTGATGGACCTAGAGATTATTATACTAAGTAAAGTAAGTCAATGACAAACATATGAAATTACTTATATGTGGAATCAGGAAATGATACAAATGAACTTATTTACAAAACAAAAACTCACATACTTATGGAATAAAAAAAAAGAAAAAGTTTAAATAGCTTGGAAAATTTGCATGGTTAACAAGGCTGAGGCATGAATTCAGTTCTTGAACCTCAGCTCCCACATTCTCAGTCACCACGCTGGCCCTTCTTTTTACTCAGCCCTTACCTCCAAGGTCTCTTTCAGAGAGAAGCCTTCCATGAAATGACTAAATCTGAATGTAGCTTCTCTGAGTCACTGTCAACAATATAACCTAGTAGATTCTCCATAGCACTAACCATTACCTGTAATTACTTTGCTCACTTGTTTTAACTCTTTATTATCCATCTCTCCTTCATAGGGGCCATTCAGTATCTTATCAGTCACATTCAGCACTGTACTTTCTTTGCCACAATAGTAATCTAGTGCATAGTGCCCTATAGGTACTTGTTGAACAAATTAAAGACCATTTGCTGCTTACTCACCTGAGATAACATTTATAATTTTTAAATCCTATATGACCAGCTGCCTGTATATATTTACACTCAATTTCACTTAGATCTTTAATATAAAATATCTAAAGGCGAACTCATTTCTATCATCCCAGTTAATAAAACTATTATCCTTTTCTTTCTCAAGTTTTAATCCTAAAATCTATTTTGTATCTTATTTCTTCTATCTTAGCATAATTCCAAAATGATAATGTATATAGATTCATCCTTATAAATATTTCATGGCTCCTTCCATATCTCTTCATTCATTGCATTATCTATAGCTAAAGGTGTTATTATGCTTTACTTAAGTGATGTCAACACGTTGTTATGACCTTGTCTTTTGGTATAATTTGCCTGTAATCTGTTCTCCATACTGCATGTTGAAAGGTATTTATTTAGCTCAATATACACAGAAGGTCTCTGTTTACAACAATTTGTTGGGTCTCCATTGTTCTCAGAATGAAATCCAAATTATTTCAACATTGCACATGAAATTTTAAATACCTGAATTCTATTTCTTTATCCTCTTTTAGCCATTGTTAGGATTGCTCATCTTCCTGTAAACAAGCTTTATAAGTAATAGCTGAGAGCACAAATTTCTAATTCAACTTTGTTAGGTTCCAAATGGAGATCGATCCACTTCTTAAGACTGTGCATTGCCCCTGAGTATATATCATTCTAACATGATTCCTTATGCAAGAATATGCTAGTCAAATGTCTATTAAAATCAACGCCAAAGAGTTTACATAACAGGCCTGTTTTGCTAAAAGACAAATTTCCACATAGAAGCAATATATTTTGATGTTATTTCCCATTTTCTTGAAAGGATTGACTAGGGGTAGAAGTGGAGAATCACATATAAAGTCAGTCCTTACTTCCTCACCTTCACAACAAGATTCAGATTAAAAAAAATAATAATGAATATCATTTCTCTCCAGGAAGATAGAAGCATTATAAATGCATGACTTGGCTTTTTCCTTAGGGTAACATGTACCATTTTGACCCTGGTTTTGGTTCAGGAACTAGAAGGTCCAATGATGGGGATACTGCCTAAAGTGGAAATATTGTTTGTGAATACAGTTCTTACATTACATTAACCATTAACTTCCAAATGTTCAAACTGGATTTAGAAAAGGTAGAGGAACCAGAGATCAAATTGCCAACATCTGATAGATCATAGAAAAAAAAAAAAAAAAGAGAGAGAATTCCAGAAAAACATCTATTTCTGCTTTATTGACTATGCCAAAGCCTTTGACTGTGTGGATCACATCAAACTATGGAAAATATTTAAAGAGATGGGAATACCACACCACCTGATCTGCTTCCTGAGAAATCTGTATGCAGGTCAAGAAACAGCAGTTAGATCTGGACAAGGGACAGCAGGCTGGTTCCAAATCGGGAAAGGAGTACATTAAGGCTATATATTGTCACCCTGCTTATTTAACTTAGATGCAGAGTACATCATGGGAAATGCTGGGCTGAGTGAAGCACGAGCTGGAATCAAGATTGCCGGGAGAAACACCAATAACCTCAGATGTGCCGATGACACTACCCTTATGGCAGAAAGTGAAAAAGAACTAAAGAGCCTCTTGATGAAAGTAAAAGAGGAGAGTGAAAAAGCTAGCTTAAAACTCAACATTCAGAAAACTAAGATCATTGCATCTGGTCCCTTCTGGTCACTTCATGGCATCTGGTCCCATCTGGTCACTTCATGGCAAATAGGTGAGGAAACAATGGAAATAGTGGCATACTTTATTTTCGGTGGGGGAGCTCCAAAATCAGTGCAGATGGTGACTACAACCATGAAATTAAAAGATGCTTGCTCCTTGAAAGAAAAGCTATAACCAACCTAGACAGCATATTAAAAAGCACAGAGACATTGCTTTGCCGACAAAGATCCATCTAGTCAAGACTATGGTTTTTCCAGTGGTCATGTATGGATGTGAGAGTTGGACTCTAAAGAAAGCTGAGCACCAAAGAATTGATGTTTTTGAACTGTGGTGTTGGAGAAGACTCTTGAGAGTCCCTTGGACTGCAAGGAGATCCAACCAGTCCATCCTAAAGGCAATCGGTCCTGAATATTCATTGGAAGAACTGATGCTGAAGCTGAAACTCTAATACTTTGGCCACCTGACATGAAGAGCTGACTCACTGGAAAAAAACCTGATGCTGGGAAAGACTGAAGGCAGAAGAAGAAGGGGACAACAGAGGATGAGATAGTTGGATGGCATCACTGACACGATGGACATGAGTTTGAGCAAATGCCAGGAGTTGGTGATGGACAGGGAGGCTCGCAGTCTGTTGTCCTGCAGTCCATGGGTCTCAGAGTCGGACACGACTGGGTGACTGAACTGAATTGAACTGAAGACTTGGTAAGACGAAAGGAAGCTGTGATGAGATAAGATGCATCTACTTATATAATCTGTCACCAACTTCAGGTATTTTTTTTTTTTAAGTAAGTTGAGAAATGAATGCAATTTTACCCTGTAATATTTTCTATTTCTGAGAGAAAACCAATTCTTGCCACAATCAGTGTATATTTGAGATAATGCAGGAAGTTTGCCATGCCATATGAAGAGATTTATCAACCAGAATGGCAACTCTGTGCTGAAAAGTTTGATTGTTTTTTTGAATTAGAATCCAGTGACCTTATTGTACTACAAGATCAATAAATATCTCACTATTTTCCAGGTAAAAATGTTTTTTGTTTTCTTAATAAGACTAGGCCTATACCACACACATTTATTAATGACTGAATTTAGGCTTAATAAAATCCCGTTGATATAGATTTTAATAAATCCATTTATAGATTACTAGCCCACTACAATCCTTTTTTAAGGCAATCTTTCTCTGTCTCCTGCCTCTACCTGTTTTCCTTAAGAAAGGCATATTAGTCATTGAAAATGACTGGATCCTCTATTCCAATAAATTTAATAATGATTTGACCCTTTTCTCCTTTAATTTTTACTACAGTTTTCCTTTGATTGAAACATCACATTTGTACAGCAAACCAAAAAATGTATTGACTAGAGCTAAATACTGTACTTAAGACAACATTAGAGCTATGGGAAAACATGACATATTCCAGAGCCTAATATGGTTTATAGCCTGGATGGGAAGATGAACGTGAAATACATGTTGAAAAACATAAAAACATATAAGTTTCACATAATATACAAGGAAAATGAAGGTAGTTACCAGATGATGTAAGATTAATATTAAGGTCAGGAGAAACTATTCTAAGCTGCATTTGAGGTAATGACTCCTGACTGAACCCTTACCTTCATCTCATACCACTTAGATTTTAATTTCATGAAATATTCTAATATTCTAATATTTTCCAAACACCTTTTCTCTTAACAGAGAGTCTTGTGCATTCAACTACTACTTCCATTGCTGGATTTTAAAATTCTCTTTAGCGAAGACGTAAGCACAATTTATTACAGTTAGGGAATACAAAGACAAACTCAGGGACATATTATTTCTCCTTTACTTTTCATAATAATAAAATCTCTCATTTTATTTGTTAAAAAAAAAATAAACTACCAATCATGTTTAGTAGCATTACATTAAAGGATAGCAAACAAATATAAACTGACTTTGAAAAGTACCCTCTTCATTCAATGCCTCCGCTAATTCAATAGCTCACATGCCAGGGTGTTTGAATATTTTATAAATTGAGTCTAGCTCTTAGCAACAGAATTAATTTAAATATGGAATGCCTCTTGAACCCATTAACCATTTTCATTAATGACTTCTAAATAACAGATTAACAAGCAAACACTTAATTACTCTCTCTTTTTTTAATCAGGCAAGCATTCTAATACAAACTGACAAGGGATTTATTTAGGAAGCTACTTACTTTAAATAGTCACTGACAGTTCCAAAGATTTTCTTTTAAGCCTATGAACTGTACATTAGAGATGAAAAGCAAACAATAATTTGAATAATAATTGGGGGGAGGAAGACTCTGTTTTCTGTTACTTTCCATTTTCAAATTTTAGAATTTTCATTGTTGATTGTAGAAATCTCAGGAAATGCCATTAGTTACAACAAAAGGATCTGCATAAGGAAAACAGTCAGTAGGCCTCAAAGTGAGAGTTTCTCTATTGACCACAAGTTGAAATCTAGTATTTAGCCTTTTCTTGAATGAAAACTGGGTTGTTAGTATGTTGGTAAATATGCTCAATTTCTCCAGACAGGATTCATAATATCTAGTCCCACAGAAATTGTTGTAAAAACTTAACTTCGTAACGTTAAAATCTATTATTGGCATTCTGTTATTTGAACAAGTAGTTGTATCCTTTGACCAGTGATTTTTATTCCTATTAGTAAGCTTCAAGGCATGTTCAGTTATAATTGGAAAAAGAATACCAGTTATATAGTTTGATTTTTTATTAGCATGCTGCTGCTGTTAAGTTGCTTCAGTCATGTCCGACTCTGTGTGATCCCAGAGACAGCAGCCCACCAGGCTCCCCCATCCCTGGGATTCTTCAGGCAACTAGAAAAGGTCAGTTTTCACTCCAGTCCCAAAGAAAGGCAATGCCAAAGAATGCTCAAACTACCACACAATTGCCCTCATCTCACACACTAGTAAAGTAATGCTCAAAATTCTTCAAGCCAGGCTTCAGCAATACATGGACCTCCAGATGTTCAAGATGGGTTTAGAAAAGGCAGAGGAACTGGAGATCAAATTGTCAATATCGGTGGATCATCGAAAATGCAGGGGGTTCCAGAAAAACATCTATTTCTGCTTTATTGACTATGCCAAAGCCTTTGGCTGTGTGGATCACAATAACCTGTGGGAAATTCTGAAAGAGATGGGAAAACCAGACCACCAGACCTGCCTCTTGAGAAACCTGTATACAGGTCAGGAAGCAGTAGTTAGAACTGGACATGGAACAACAGACTGGTTCCAAATAGGAAAAGGAGTACATCAAGGCTGGATATTGTCACCCTGCTTATTTAACTTATATGCAGATACATCATGAGAAATGCTGGGCTGGAAGAAGCACAAGCCGGAATCAAGAGAAATATCAATAACCTCAGATATGCAGATGACATCACACTTATGGCAGAAAGTGAAGAAGAACTAAAGAGCCTCTTGATGAAAGTGAAAGAAGAGAGTGAAAAAGTTGGCTTAAAGCTCAACATTCAGAAAACTAAGATCATGGCATCTGGTCCTATCACTTCATGGGAAATAGATGGGGAAACAGTAGAAACAGTGCCCGACTTTATTTTTCTGGGCTCCAAAATCACTGCAGATTGTGACTGCAGCCCTGAAATTAAAAGACACTTATTCCTTGAAAGGAAAGTTATGGCTAACCTAGACAGCATATTAAAAAGCAGAGACATTACTTTGCCAACAAAGGTCTGTCTGGTCAAGGCTATTGTTTTTCCTGTGGTCATGTATGGATGTGAGAGTTGGACTGTGAAGAAAGCTGAGAGCCGAAGAATTGATGCTTTTGAACTGTGGTGTTGGAGAAGACTCTTGAGAGTCCCTTGGACTGCAAGGAGATCCAACCAGTCCATCGTAAAGGAGATCAGTCCTGGGTGTTCATTGGAGGGACTGATGTTGAAGCTGAAACTCCAATACTTTGGTGGCCTTATGCAGAGAGCTGACTCATTTGAAAAGACCCTGATGCTGGGAAAGATTGAGGGCAGGAGGAGACGGGGATGACAGCAGATTAGATGGTTGGATGACATCACCAACACAATGGACATGGGTTTGGGTGGACTCTGGGAGTTGGTGATGGACAGGGAGACCTGGCGTGCTGCGGTTCATGCAGTTGCAAAGAGTCGGACGTGACTGAGCAACTGAACTGAACTGAAGTATCCAGCAGTGATCATTTTATTGACAGAGGTAGCAGGAATTGGCTTACAGTACTTTATACAATAAATGTTTAAAGCTTTTACAAATATGAGTTTTACAGACCAATGATAATGTCTACATTTTGAGTAATATAATCTAGCCATGATGTTAAGGTGATGTTATTTTACAAAACGGCATTATCAAGTGAAATCAATGTATCGAAAAGGAGGTAACTAAACAAATATAGTAGACATAGGCCACATTTATGATGTTTATTATCTTTTGAACACTCTTCAAGATTTTTAATCTTTGCTTTGTGAAATTTCCCTTCCAAAGTAGAAGTCAGACTTCCTTAGTTCATCCTTTCTTGCCATTAGGATAGAACTTTGCTTTTCCAAGCAGATAAACCATTATGAGATTTTGTTTAGAGGGGACTTTTATGTGGGGAAGATGATGAGCATGAAGTGTATCTTTGGGAACATATGAGTTGGAGATCCTTAAAGAGCAGCAATAACAGAGGCCCTGGAGTTTAGTCTCAGGCTGGTGATGCTTTTACTTGGAATCACAATCTCAAAATGCAATTGCATATTGTTTCTGGGTCCATAGCTTCTAACTAGGTTTCCTCATCTTGCTGAAGATTTTGAGATCTGCCTGGTGTTCTCTAACATAGTTTCTCCCTATAGAGTTCATAGTGGATTTCATTGTTTGCAACTAAGAATCCTGACTGAAATAGCAAAGTTGCACAGATATTGCAGCTATTACTCATTTTTCCACATAACTTCAGTCAGTGTGTGTCTGACCCTGAAATCGGTGTGAAAGTGTGAATGCATTGCCTTAACAATCATCCCCTAAAAGTAACCCATTATCCACTGTCTTCAAGAGTCTGATACGTTTAACAGGCTTCTTTAGGAAGTTACTAAGATAATCTAAGAAAATTTTTGCGGTAGTTAGTTCAGTTTACTAGATTATATTTCTTTTCTTCATAAACTACTTTTATTGCTCTGTTATTTTATAACAGTTTGAGATTTACAGGAAAATTGCAAATATAGTAGTTTATATAGTTTAAATAGGCCCCATGCTAAGCTTTTCCTATTATTTACACTATTATGATGCATTTATCAAAATTAATATTAGTAACATAATTAATACATTATTACCATCCCTATCCATGGAATTCTCCAGACAAGAATATTGGAGTGGGTCCCATTCTCTTCTGTAGGGGATCTTCCAAACCAAGGGATCAAACCTGGGTCTCCTGCATTGTAGGCAGATTCTTTATTGTTAGAACTACCAGAGGAGCCCCATAGTTTAATCAGATTTCCTTAATTATTATGTGATGATCATTATTCTATTCCAAAATCTGATGAATGCTCAGTTCAATTCAGTCACTCAGTTGTGTTTGACTCTTTGTGACCCCATGAACTACAGCATGCCAGGCTTCGCTGTCCATCACCATCTCCTGGAGCTTGCTCAAACTCATGTTCATCGAGTCAGGGATGCAACCCAACCATCTCATGCTCTGTTGTTCCCTTCTCCTCCTGCCTTCAATCTTTCCCAGCATCAGGGGCTTTTCTAAGGAGTCAGCTCTTTGCATCAGGTGGCCAAAGTATGGAGCTTCAGCATCAGTCCTTCCAATGAGTATTTAGGGTTGATTTCCTTTAGGATTGACTGCTGCTGCTGCTAAGTCGCTTCAGCCGTGTCCGACTCTGTGCGACCCCATAGATGGCAGCCCAGCAGACTCCCCTGTCCCTGGGATTCTCCAGGCAAGAACACTGGGATGTTCCTTGCCATTTCCTTCTCCAATGCATGAAAGTGAAAAGTGAAAGTGAAGTCACTCAGTCGTGTCCTACTCTTAGCGACCCCGTGGACTGCAGACTACCAGGCTCCTCCATTCATGGGATTTTCCAGGCAAGAGTTCTGGAGTGGGGTGCCATTGCCTTCTCCGTAGGATTGACTGGTTTGATCAAAAACATCATTTCTTCAGTGCTCAGCCTTGTCTATGTTCCATTGACTACTGGAAAAACCATAGCTTTGACTAGATGGACTTTTGTCAGCAAAGTAGTGTCTTTGCTTTTTAATATGCTGTCTAGTTTCTTATAACTTTCCTTCCAAGGAGCAAGCATCTTTTAATTTCGTGGCTGTAGCCACCATCTGCCATGATTTTGGAGCCCAAGAAAATAAAATCTATCACTTTTTATACTGTTTCCCTATCTATTTGCCATAAAGTGATGGGACTGGATACTATGATCTTAGTTTTCTGAATGTTGAGCTTTAAGCCAACTTTTTCACTCTCCTCTTTCACTTTCATCAAGAAGCTCTTTAGTTCTTCAATTTCTGCCATAGAGTGGTGTCATCTGCATATCTGTGGTTATTGCTATTTCTCCTGGCAGTCTTGATTCCAGCTTGTGCTTCATCCAGCCTCACATTTTGCATCATGTACTCTGAGTAAGTTAAATAAGCATGGTGACAATATACAGCCTTGACGTACTCCTTTCCCTTTTTGGAATTAGTCTCTTGCTCCATGTTCAGTTCTAACTGTTGCTTCTTGAGCTGCATACAGATTTATCAGGATGCAGGTAAGGTGCTCTGATATTCCCACGTCTTGAAGAATTTTACAGTTTGTTGTGACCTACACAGTCAAAGGCTTTGGCATAAACAGTAAAGCTGAGGTAGGTATTTTTCTGGAATTCTCATGCTTTTTCTATGATCCAACAGATGTTGGAAATTTGATCTCTGGTTCCTCTGCCTTTTCTAAATCCAGCTTGAACATGTGGAAGTTCACAGTTCACATACTGTTGAAGCCTGGCTTGGAGAATTTTGAACATTACTTTGCTAGGATGTGATATGAGTTCAATTGTGCCATAGTTGGACATTCTTTGGCATTGTCTTTCTTTGGGATTGGAATGAAAACTGACCTCTTCAAGTCCTGTAGCCACTGCTGAGTTTACCAAATTTGGTGGCATATTGAGTGCAGCACTTTCACAGCATCATTTTTTAGGATTTGAAATAGCTCAACTGGAATTCCATCACCTCTACTAGCTTTGTTCATAGTAATTGCTCCCTAATGCCCACCTGACTTCACCTTCCAGGATGTCTGGCTGTCGGTTCATGATCACATCATTATGATTGTCTGGGTCGTGAAGATCTTTTTTGTATAGTTCTGTGTATTCTTGCCACCTCTTCTTCATATGTTCTGCTTCTGTCAGGTCCATACCATTTCTGTCCTTTATTGAGCCCATCTTTGCATGAAATGTTCCCTTGGTATCTCTAATTTTCTTGACGAGATCTCTAGTCTTTCCCATTGTACTGTTTTCCTCTATTTCTTTGCAGCCACAGATGGAGAATCTATACAGTCAGCAAAAACAAGACCAGGAGCTGTCTGTGGCTCAGATCATGAACTCCTTATTGCAGAATGCAAACTTAAATTGAAGAAAGTAGGAAAAACCACTAGACTATTCAGGTATGACCTAAATCAAATCCCTTATGATTTTACAGTGGATGTGACAAATAGACTCAAGGGAGTAGATCTGATAGATAGACTGCCTAATGAACTGTGGATGGAGGTTCATGACATTGTACAGGAGGCAGAGATTAAGACCATTCCCAATAAAAAGTAATGCAGAAAGGCAAAATGGTTGTCTGAGGAGGGCTTACAAATAGCTGTGAAAAGAAGAGAAGTGAAAATCTTTTTTGGGTCGTGAAGATTTTTTTTTTGTGTGTGTAGTTCTGTGTATTCTTGCCACCTCTTCTTCATATGTTCTGCTTCTGTCAGGTCCATACCATTTCTATCCTTTACTGAGCCTATCTTTGCATGAAATGTTCCCTTGGTATCTCTAATTTTCTTGAAGAGATATCTAGGCTTTCCCATTGTATTGTTTTCCTCTATTTCTTTGCATTGATCACTGAGGAAGGCTTTCTTATCTCTCCTTGCTATTCTTTGAAACTCTGCTTTCAGATGGGTATATCTTTCCTTTTCTCCTTTGCTTTTCACTTCTCTTCTTTTCACAGCTATTTGTAAGGCCTCCTCAGACAAGCATTTTGCCTTTTTGCATTACTTTTTATTGGGAATGGTCTTGATCTCTGCCTCCTGTACAATGTCATGAACCTCCATCCATAGTTCATTAGGCAGTCTGTCTATATCTACTCCTTTGAGTCTATTTCTCACTTCCATTGTATAATCATAAGGAATTTGATTTAGGTCATACCTGAATGGTCTGGTGGTTTTCCCTACTTCTTCAATTTGAGTCTGAATTTGGAAATAAAGAGTTCATGATCTGAGCCACAGTCAGCTCCTGGTCTTGTTTTTGCTGACTGTATAGAGCTTCTCCATCTTTGGCTGCAAAGAATATAATTAATCTGATTTTGGTGTTGACCATCTGGTGATGTCCATGTGTAGAGGCTTCTCTTGTGTTACTGGAAGTGGGTGTTTGCTATGAACAGTGTGTTCTCTTGGCAAAACTGTTAGCCTTTTACCTGCTTCATTTTGTATTCTAAGGCCAAATTTGCCTGTTACTCCAGGTGTTTCTTGACTTCCTACTTTTGCATTCCAGTCCCATATAATGAAAATTTTTTGGGGTGTTAGTTCTAAAAGGTCTTGCAGGTCTTCATGGAACCGTTCAACTTCAGCTTCTTCAGTGTTACTAGTTGGGGCATAGACTTGGATTACTGTGATATTGAATGGTTTGCCTTGGAAACAAACAAAAATCATTCTGTCATTTTTGAGATTGCATCCAAGTACTGCATTTCGGACTCTTGTTGACCATGATGGCTACTCCATTTCTTTAAGGGATTCCTGCCCACAGTAGTAGATATAATGGTCATCTGAGTTAAATTCACCCATTCTAGTCCATTTAGTTCACTGATTCCTAGAATGTCAACGTTCACTCTTGCCATCTCCTGTTTGACCACTTCCAATTTGCCTTGATTCATGGACCTAACATTCCATGTTCTTATGCAACATTGCTCTTTATCGCATCGGACCTTGCTTTTATCACTGGTCACATCCACAACTGGGCATTGTTTTTGCTTTGGCTCCATCCTTTCATTCTTTCTGGAGTTATTTCTCCACGGATCTCCAGTAGTGTATTGGGCACCTACCGACCTGGGGAGTTCCTCTTTCAGTATCCTATCATTTTGCCTTTTCATACTGTTCGTAGGACTCTCAAGGCAAGAATACTGAAGTGGTTTGCCATTCCCTTCCTCAGTGGTCCACATTCTGTCAGACTTCTCCACCATGACCTGCCCATCTTGGGTGGCCCCACAGGGCATGGCTCAGTTTCATTGAGTTAGACAAGGCTGTGATCCTATTGTGTTTAGATTGACTCGTTTTCTAGTGATTATGTTTTCAGTGTGTCTGCCCTCTGATGCCCTCTCGCAACACCTACCATCTTACTTGGGTTTCTCTTACTTTGAATGTGGGGTATCTCTTCATTGTTGCTCCAGCAAAACAGCTCCTTACCTTGGATGAGGAGTATCTCCTCACCGCTGCCCCTCCTGGCCTTGAACGTGGAGCAGCTCCTCTCGGCCCTGCTGCGCCTGCACAGCCACCGCTCCTTGGACATGGACCACTGTGAAACGTGCCCTCTGCAACGGACCTCGCAGAACTGTGGCCGAGAGGAGCTACCTCATGTTCAAGGTCAGGGGTGGTGGCCGAGAGTGCCAGGCAGTGATAGTGCAGGAGCAGCTGAGAGAAGCTACCTCATATCCGAGATCAGGGGACGGTGGCCAGGAGGAGCTTCCGCATGTCAGAGGTCGGGGGCGGTGGCCGAGAGGAGCTACCCTGCATCCAAGGCAAAGCAATGTCGGGGGAAAAAAAAAAAGGTCTCTTTCTCCTCCTTGAGAACCCCAGACCCCTTTCTTCTCCTTGAGGGCTCAGGGCCTCTTTCTCCTCTTTGAGGGCCCTGTGTACCCTGTATTTTAAGATATACTGCTTTTTCACATTAATAGACTACAGTGTTGTGTGACCATGGCTTTTATAATTACTGGAAACCAAAATATTGTGTGATTCACTTTATTGTGCTACTTACTTTATTGTTCTGATCTGAAATCCAATCCACAACATCTCCAAGTTATGCCTGTAATCCCAGTTCCTCCCTTTCATCTTCTATGATATCAGTATCATTCACTTTATTTATTCTTTCTCTGATGCTCTTCTTTATGTAGAGCAAGTTTCTAATCTATGTAATTTCATTCTCTATGAAGAAATTTTTTTGACCTATATTGGGGGATAGGTATCCTGAAGATGTATTTTTTGTCTGTGTTTTTGTTTTCTTAAAATCTGAGAATGTATGTTTTCTTTTTTAGTTTCACTGGACATAGATTCTAGGTTGTTTTGTTTTTTCCCAACACACTAGTATTTTACTGCTCTCCATGTTTCCTAGGGTTTTAATGAAAAACCCAGTGTCATTCTCATCCTTGTTTGTGTCTGGGTCAGGTATTTCTTTCCTACACCTTGGCTTCTTGAACATTTTCTCTTTGCCTTTGCCTTTCTGTAGTTTGAAAATATGTTTAAGTGTAGATTTTTGGGGAAGGTGATATTTATTCTTCTTGGTGTTCCCTGAGATTCTTGGATCTGTGGTGTGTTATGTTATTAATTTTATTAATATGATATGTTAACATAATTATGTTATGTTATTAACTCAGCCATTTCAAATAACTTCAAATACTTCAGCTTATTTCGCTTCATCTTCCTTCTGGTGTTGCAGTTACAATTACATTTTTTAGGAATTGTCACATAGTTTTGGATGTTCTTCTTTTTTTAATCTTTGCTTTTCTTTTCTTTGAATTTCAGTTTTGGAAAATTAGGAAGTTTCAATAAATTTGTCATCAAGCTTAGTGGTCTTGGCTGTGAAGGTCTTCATTAGCTAACATCATTCATTTCTGATACCCTGTTTCTGACACCCAGTGTTTCCTATTAATTTCTTCTTAAAGCTTCCATCTGCTTACATTTCCCTTTTGTTCTCTACTTTTTCTGTTAGAGCCATTAAAATAGTAACCATAGATAATTTAAATTATGTGTCTGGTAGTTTCAAAATCTGATTCATGAATCTGGTTCTGATATGTTCTTTGTCTATTTAGAACATTTTTTTTCTTGCACTGTGATTTTTTAATAAAATCAGCATGTTGTATCAAGTGATAGAGGCTGAGGTAAATGCACATTCAGTGTGAAGTGTTAATGCTAATTTCACTAGGATTTGAGCTGTGTTGATTATTTGCTATAGCTCTAGGTATTGGAAGATTCAAATTCCTCTAGTTTTTTTGTTTTGTCTCCTTTCTTAACTTTGTACTTTACTTTTACCTGGTTATTTTAGAAGGAAAATCAAGGCCAAGTCAATTTTGATTCAAGAGGTGTTTAAACTGGAGCCTGGGGATTCGCTGAGGAAGTGTGAGTTGTTCACATCTCAGCCTGGATGGAATCTCACTTCTTGACCACTAGCTACCCTAATGAAGGCATCCAGAAAATCTGTCAGAAACTTAAGATACATGTACTGGACCTTTACCCTAAAATAACTTATGATTCCCTTAGGACAAGTATCTCCTGACTTTGTTGCTGTTCAGTTGCTCAATCATGTCCAACTCTTTGAGACTCCAAGGACTGCACCAGGCCAGGCTTCCCTGTCCTTCATTATCTCCTGAAGTTGTTCAGACTCATTTCTGTTGAGTCAATGATGCCATCCAACCATCTCATCCTCTGTCTCCCTCTTCTCCTATTGCCTTCAATCTTTCCCAGCATCAGGGTCTTTTCCAATGCATCAGTTCTTCTCATCAGGTGGCCAAAGTATTGGAGTTTCAGTGTCAGTCTTTCCAATAAATATTTAGGATTGATTTCTTTTAGGAATAACTGGTTTGATCTCCTTGCAGTCCAAGGGACTCTCAAAAATCTTCTCCAACACCACAGTTCAACAGTATCAATTCTTTGGTGTTCAGCCTTCCTTATGGTCTAAATCTCACATCCATATATGACTACTGGAAATACCATAGCTTTGACTAGATGGAGCTTTGTCAGCAAAGTTATGTCTTTCCTTTTTAATATGCTATCTAGATTGATCATAGTTTTTCTTCCAAGGAGCAAGTGTCTTTTAATTTCATGGCTGCAGTCACCATCTGCAGTGATTTTGGAGCCCATGAAAATAAAGTCTGTAACTGTTTCCATTGCTTCCCCATCCAAACAGGGTTCTGAACAGCAGCAGAGAAGCTGGGGAGCCCTCTGCTCTTGAGCATCCTCTAATTTTGATCAGCTTCAACCAGCCAACAACTCCAGCAGGGTCTCTTTCCAGGCCCCTGGGTAGCCCATTGACCAACATCCAGTGGCCAGTGAAGGTTTACACACTCAAGAGGACAAGCAGTGGGACAACAAGGGTGCCGGACATGTCCTCTGGCTCTGTGGAGGAGATGAAAATCATGTCCCTTTTCTAGTCAGGGTCTCACAAAACGTGGTCTACTGTAAAGTGAATGGCAAACCATTTCAATATTCTTGTCTTGCAAACCCCTTAAACAGTATGAAAAGGCAAAAAGATATGACAATGAAAGATGAGCCTCCCATGTCGGTAGGTGTCCAATATGCTACTGAGGAAGAGCAGTGAAATAGCTCCAGAAAGAATGAAGAGCCTGAGCCAAAGCGGAAAGGATGCCCAGTTGTGGATGTGTCTGGTGAGGACAGTAAAGTCCAGTGCTGTAACAAGAAATATTGCATAGAAACCTGGAATGTTAGTTCCATGCATCAAGATAAGTGAGATGTGGTCAAACAGGAGATGGCAAGAGTAAACATCGATATTTTAAGAATCAGTGAACTAAAATGGACAGGAATGGGTAAATTTAATTCAGATGACCATTATATCTACTACTTTGGGCAAGAATCCATTAGAAGAAATGGAGTAGTCCTCATAGTCAACAGAAGAGTCCTAAATGCAGTACTTGGGTGCAATCTCAGAAACAACTTGATCTTGGTTGAATGATGAATGATCTTGGTTCATTTCCAAGGCAAACCATTCAATATCACAGTAATCCAAGTCTATGCCCCACCACTAATGCCAAAGAAGCTGACGTTGAATGATTCTATGAAGATATAACGGAGAAAGCAATGGCACCCCACTCCAGTACTCTTGCCTGGAAAATCCCAGGGATGGAGGAGCCTTGTGGGCTGCAGTCCATGAGGTCACGAAGAGTCAGACACGATTGAGTGACTTCACTTTCACTTTTCACTTTCATGCATTGGAGAAGGAAATGGCAACCCACTCCAGTGTTCTTGCCTGGAGAATCCCAGGGATGGCGGAGCCTGGTGGGCTGCCGTCTATGGGGTCGTGCAGAGTCGGACATGATTGAAGTGACTTAGCAGTGGCAGCAGCATGAAGATATACAGGACCTTCTGTAACTAACACCAGAAAAGATGTTCTTTTCATTATAGGGGACTGGCATGCACAAGTAGGAAGTCAACAGACACCTAGAGCATATAGGCAAGTTTGGCCTTGGATTACAAAATGAACAGGACAAAGGCTAACAGAGTTTTGCCAAGAGAATGCACTCACCATAGCAGACACCCTCTTCTAACAACATAAGAGATGACTCTATACATGACATCACCAGAAGATCAATTATATTCTTTGTAGCCAAAGATGGAGAAGCTCTATACAATCAGCAAAAATAGGACCGGGAACTGACTGTGGCTCAAATCATGAACTTCTTATTGTCAAATTCAGACTTAAATTGAAGAAAGTAGGGAAAACCACTAGGACATTCAGGTATGACCTAAATCATATCCCTTATGATTATACAGTGAACGTGACGAAACACTCTTGGTTTTACCCAGATTGCTATTTGTAAGAGCTCAGATAAAGCTCTTTTTTCTTTGCAACTTTGATACCAATTATTGTTTGATCATAAGATCTCATCCTCAGAGAAAGGCTGCACCTTGTGTCTGTTTTCACTGTAAACCGCTCCTACTCTGTTGGAGTTCTGTTGGTGTGGTGTTCAGGCATAGGGGATAGGGAAGTGCTCAGTAATCGTAGGAGCAGATCTTTGTGTTTCAGTGGACCTATGACTGGAAAGTGACCTTCACAAGTGTTTCTCCAGTAAGACAAGATTTTTCCATCTCAGCTGAGACAAAAACACTAAAGGAATGTCCTCTCCCAAATTACGATAATACACTGATCATTTCCCTGGCCCAGGAGAATGGGTGTTTGTTTTCAGACATGCTGTTGTATTTCACAATGATTTATTTCCCATCCCCTGCCAGAAATGTGAGAGGCTCTTTGATCTTCATAGGGAGAAACCTGTGGGATTCCTGGAAGTCTAACCCATTGAAAGGTGGCCTTTCTATGACCATGACCCCATACGTTTTGTACTCAAGCTTGTCCACACTCAGCCGGCCAGCATTTTGTCAAAACTACCATTTAAGCATTCTGTCCATTTAAGTATTCTGTAGTGTGAGCCTTGACAGTAGACTTTTCTTCTTGCAATGCAACTGCCTGACTTAAGCTTTGATTGTGAGGCATCCACTTGAAGGAAGGCCTGTCTCCTGTAAGCACACTGCCAGCCACAGAAGTGGATAAAGATCCAGGACATCCTTCTCTCATCCCAGGCCGTGAGACTCCTTTATTTTAGAAATCGTGATTTACTTTGATTACTGGCCTATTGGGCTTCTTATTTTATTTTTCTTTATTCTCTCTTCCTGTGCTTAAAATTCCCTTATTTGCCTGGCAGTGAGCCCATGAAACTCATGACCTCCAGCCTTGACTCCATAAAAGCAGAACCCCAGGCCTGTGCTCACTCCTCTCTCTACCTAGGACCTTGCTGTGTGCCCAATGCTGTGCTTTGTATGCTCCAGGGTTTGGAAGTAACCAACTCTTTTTCTTCAAATCTTCCTAATTATTGCTGAAGGGCATCTTTCAGTCATAATAAGAACAAAAAGAGTTGGTCGTAACTTTGGTTTGGGAAGAGTAGCTGTCCTGGGAAGCTCACCTGGATTCATGAGAGAGCTCCCAGGCATTTCTAGCACATCATTACTGTTAATAGTCTGAGACCTACACAGAACAAGTTTCAACTAGTTTTTGGCTCCTGCAGCTGTGCTCCAATGAAGCTTGTCTCAGCTGTGATTCTGAATTCACTGATATCCAAGTAACAGGGTGGCAGTTAAAGATGCTTGTTATTTCTTTGCCCATCCTGCTCTCACATAACTGATAGCAGATCAAAAAATACCCATGAATTTTTATCCATTTAGATATTTTGTCAAAGTAAATATTAATTATGACTATTTCAAATTTTAAACTTTTCCTGGAATTAAACCCTAGACACTACTCTCGTATCTGCCTAATGCAGCTAGTTGTACAGTTGTTGATAGAGATTTTAACTGTTCTTATGACATTCACAGACTGTTTTGTTTAAACAGAAATTTGTTCACTCATTCATTCACTGGCTTATTCTCTCAAAAATGTATCATGTATCCTCTTTTGCTGAAATTGTTACAGGCACTTGAAACACAGAGGTGAACAAATACCTTCATATCGAAACATCTATGGCTTTCTCTGTCATACATAGAGATAAGACACCTCTTTCAATTCTCCCTTCTCTTCTCACAATGACCTTTCAGCAACGTTTGACAGAGTTTTAGGGCTGACTATATACTTTGTAAATGCCTGTGAAAAGTCAAAAAAAGTGGGACTTGTGTAAAATGCAGGTATGAAGTCCTTTTAAAGGTACTAAAATATGAACATTTATCTTTTCCTTTAGCTTCTCTCTTAACAGTTGTCATAGTGTTCGTTTTCTATATAATCCTAAAAATTTAAATTCTTGAATGAATTTTTTCACTTATCTTCATATTGTTCAAAGACAGTTTCATTGACCCTAAGTAAATAGACTGCAGTTATTTCTCCAGTAAAAATGGGTTTACCTGGGGTCAACAGCAAAAAAATGACATTTGAGGTCTGCAGCTATGGCAAGCCAAGTGCAATTCTCCCACAGAAAGGGAGAGAACTCTTTTTCTAAAAGGGAAAGAGAAGTTCTGAGGCCTGTAGAAAACAAAGCGTTGATTGAAGAATGGAGTTTGAGGTGTAATGGTTCTTCATTTCCTGAATTGTGATCATCTTTCCTTGGCTGAGTTCTTGCTAGGAGGAAGAGGAAGTCTGTCTTCCTCCTCTTGTACTCTCCTGTCATCAAAAAACATGAAAGCTTTCCCTTGGACCTCCTGACTACTTTCATTGAGATTTCTCTTTATTAATTTCTTACAGTTTTAAAAACAAGAAATTTACTTTACGTGTATGCATGCATGCTAAGTCATTTCAGTCATGTCTGACTCTTTGTGATTCTTTGCCATGCCCTCCTCCAGGGGATCTTCCTGACCCAGGGATCAAACCTGTGTCTCTTATGTCTCCTGTATTGGCAGGTGTGTTCTTTATCACTAGTACTACCTGGGCAGCCCACACTTTTTATGTAGAATCATTCAATTCATTCAGTTTATAATTTTGTTGCTTATGTATGCATATACATTTTGTGATTCTAAGACTGAAAAATATTGATATAAATAAACTGTTTTTATTTTACTTCTTAATATGCATTCTACCAATGATCTGTACTTTTGATCTAATCATAAGGAAGGCCTGAGGCAAAATGAACTTTGGATTGCCCTATCTTTCCATTTTCTCATGACATTATTTTTTTCCCAACTTTATTGAGGTGTAATTGATGCATAAAGATTGTTTATGTTTAGGTTGTACAATGCTAGGCTTTTTTTTAAAGGTATATGACATCATGTAATATACCTATACACTGAAATGATTACCATAATTAAGTTAATTAACATATGCTATCCCTTCACATGAGTTTTCCTGGTGGCTCAGATAGTAAAGAATCCACCTGCAATGTGGGAGACCTGGGTTTGATCCCTGGGTTGGGAAGATCCTTTGGAGGAGGGCATGGCAACCCACACCAGTATTCTTGCCTAGAGAATTCCATGGACAGAGGAGCCTGGTGGGTTACAGTTCATGGGGTCACAAAGATTTGGACACGACTGAGCAACCAAACACATTACTTCACATACTTAGTCTTTTTTTGTGTGGTGAGAACACTTCAGATCTACTCTATTAAAGTAAAGTAAAGTCACTCAGTTGTGTCTGACTCTTTGAGACCCTATGGATTGTAGCCTACCAGACTCCTCTGTTCATGGGATTTTCCAGACAAGAGTACTGCAGTGGGTTTCTATTTCCTACTCTATTGCTGCTGCTGCTAAGTCGCTTCAGTCGTGTTCGACTCTGTGCAACCCCATAGATGGAAGCCTACCAGGGTCCCCCATCCCTGGGATTCTCCAGGTATTAGGAGACTTCAAATACCCAGTACATACTGGGGAGTGACCAAGATGCTAGAGTAAGAAAACACTGACCCTTCTTGTCACAGGTATACCCAAATCACAACAGTTTACAGAGCAACTATTGATGAGAATGACCTGAAGACTAGCAAAAAGGATTTTCCACAACTAAAAATATAAAGAAGGAACCCCATTTAGATGACTAAGAGGAGCAAAATCATGGTTTACACCCCTGGCTGGGTGTGACCCATAAAAAGGAGGATGCTTAAAATCGCAGAAGTTCACCCCAGTGATTGAAGGATCCAAACCCCATGTTAGGCTCTCTAACATGGTTTTCCTTCACCAGGAACATGAGCCCTGAGAATATCAGACTCAAGTCCAGCAGGTGTAGGAGAGCTCAGAGAGCTGTAGGAAAGAGATGCTCTGCTCTTAAAAGATACACACAAAATCTCATGCTGAGACCCAGTGCAGAGGCAGTAACTTGAAAGTGGGTCAGATCCACTTGCTGATTTCAGAGAGCCTTCCAGAGAGACAGGAGGCCAACTCTTGGGACTCACTCTGGGGACATAAAGGCCAGCAGCTGCAATTTTGGGAAAGCTCTTCTGCTTTGAGGACATTGTGGCTGAAAACTAACATTGTAGAATCCTCCCTTTAAACATCTAGTGGGTGGCCTTGGCCCCACCAAAAACTGGTTGGTACCAGTCTGGGACCCTTTAGACTGTGCATGGTTCAGACTGGTGTCATGGGTTCCCAACCCTACCCACCAGCAAACCAGCACCAGCTCCCCCAGGTCACCCAGTAAGTAAGTCACCTTGGGGAGTGACCTGGACCTTGAACTGCACTTAGAGTGGTTCAAGTCTACCCCAGGAAAAATAAAAATATCAACCTAACCTTACACCTAAAGGAAGTAGAAAGATCCCCACAATCTCAGTAGAAGAAAAGAAATAATAATGATGACAGCAGAAATAAACAGATTGAACAGTAGCAAAAATATCAGTGAAATTGAGTTTGATCTTTGAAAAGATGAACAAAACTGAGAAACCTTTAGCCAGACACATCAAGAAGAAAAGAACCCAAATCAGAAATGAAAAAGAAGTTACAACTGACACCACACAAATACAAAGAATCATAAGAAACTACTATGAACAACCTAGGATGGAGCAGCCTTGAAGATGGTTAAATGGATAAATTCCCAGAAATATATAACCCCTCAAGACTGGACCAGGAAGAAGTAGAAAATATGAACAGACTGATTACAAGTAATGAAATTGGATTAGTAATAAAAAAAATAAAAGTTCTCAACAAACAAAAGTCTGGACCAGATAGTTTCACAGGGGAATTTTTAATTTTATTAATTTTATTAATCTGTTTATTTTTGGCTGTGGATCTTTGTTGCTGGACGGGCTTTTCTCTAGTTGCAGAGAGCTGGGGCTACTCTGTAGTTGAGGTTTGCAGACGTCTCATTGTGGCGGCTTCTCTTGTTGTGGAGCATGGGCTCTAGGCTGCACAGGCTTCAGTAGTTGCAGCTCCTGGGCTCTAGAGCACAGGCTCAGTAGTTGTGGTGCACAGGCTTGGTTGCTCTGTGGGATGTGGGATCTTCCCGAATGAGGAATGGAACTCCTTTCTCCTGCAGGCAGATTCTTTACCACTGAGCCACTTAGCAAAGCTCTCAGAAAGCAATTTTACCAAACATTAAAATATATATATCTTTCTCAAAACTATTCCAGAAAATTGAAAGGGAGAAATGCTTCTTAACTCATTGTGAGTTACTGGCAACACCTTGTTACCAAAACCACGCAAAAACTTCACACAGACACACAAAAATTAAGCAGTAACATCCCTGATGAACATAGATGCAAAAACCATCAACAAAATAGCAAAATGAATTCAAGAATACATTAAAGGGATCATACACCATGATACAATGATCAAATAGGATTTATCTCAAAGATGCAAGGATGGTTAAGTATCTGCAAGTTAGTCAGTGAGCAAATTGAAGAATTAAAAAAATCATTAGTTCAATAGATGCAGAAAAAGCTTTTGATAATATTCAACATCCATTTACTGATTAAAAAAATGTCAACAAAAGGAGGTAAAGAGGGAACCTGCATCAACATAATAAAGGCTACATATGACAAACAAACCTAACATAACTCAAAAGTGAGAAGTTAAAAAAAAATTTACTAAAATAAGGAACAAGACAAGGATACCTACTCTTGCCACTTTCATTCAGCATAGTATTGAAAATTCTAGCCACAACTATTAGGCAAGAAAAGGAAATGAGAGAAATCTGAATTGGAAATGAAGAAGTAAAACTCTTCACTTTTGCAGATGACACAATCATATATATAGAAAATTCTAAAGGAGCCACCCGCCCCCCAGGGAAAAAAACCTATTAAAGGTAATAAATTCAATAAATTGCAGAATACAAAATTAATATACAGAAATCTGTTGCATTACTATAACTACAAAATGGCAGAACTAGAAGTCAAGAAAACAATAGCATTTGCAGTTGCATCAAAAAGAATAAAGTACTTAGGAATAAACCCAAAGAGGTGAAAGATCTGTACTCTGAAATCTGTAAAACTCTGATGAAACTGAAAATAACATGAACTAATGGAAAGATGTACTGTACCTATGGATTGAAAAATGAGTATTGCTTATTATGTTCAACAGGCATCCCAAAATGTATGTGGCCAATACCTTTCCTCATTCCTAGCAATCTTGGAAATTGCACATGCATTCCCTCAGAACAAAGATGTTGATATCCTTCAGACTTAACTTCTTTCATTGACACCACTCATCAATACTTTGAATACTACCTCAAAATGTTATCTTAGTTTAAGCACATTTTGCCTCTGATTTTTACTGGTAATACCTTAGTTTAAGCACCATCATCTCACACCTGAACTACTAAAACTGCTTCATAAATGGGCCCACAAGACTTCACTTACAAGGTTATTTTCCAGTAAACAGCCAAAGCAACTGTTAATAAGTAATCAGATGAGGTTACTTCTTTCTATGAACCCTCCAGTTGATGACCTAGTATCAAATCCAAAATCCTTAGCAGGTTCTACAAGATCTTACCTCTTCTGGTTCTCCCTCCAAATCCATCTTTGTATCTTTGCTCCAGTTTCACTGACCTCTAATGTTGGAATCACTGCACAGATAATGAAACAAGTTTCACTCATGCAAATGCTTAGTGAGTATCTGGGTAGGACCCTCATGTTAAGCCAATTTGATTAAAAAACAGCTACTTAATAACCACAGTTGGTTAAGGTTGTTTCCTTCTTTCATCCCTTCTTACCCTTTCACCTATCTGCTTCTGCCAGGTGATAGAAGTGAAGCCTCAGAACATATTCATGTAAAACTTATTTTCTTTACTATCATTAAAGATGCCAGCAATGTCAGTTTAGTTAGCCTCCAATAGGAAGGTTCCTGTCTGCAGAAAAACAGTAAGCAGTAACTTGACTACACATGGATATAACTTTGAAAAAGCTATATGTGTTTATATATTATTTTTTCTAAATATAGCCAGATTCCAAAAATATGGAACTATAAATCAATCATCTTTGCCATGTGGGAACAATGATCTTTTACAAATGCAAACACAAATTAAAAAAATTTAAACATAATTGATGTTTAGAAACATTTCATTAAAACAAATGCAAAAAGTTAAGATAAAATATCAGTCTCTGAAAGGAAAGGGATAGAAATGAGTAATGAAATCAACTGAAATGATTTTGATAACAAGAAGCAAAATGAAGAAAAAAAGTCATATCCCACTAAAGCAGTAATTCACTGAAAGAGATTCATTTTGAAAAGGAATGAATAGAATCTTAAGTGATTTATAGTTTATACATGAAAAGAAATTCTATAAAGATGACAAAAGTTTGACAATAATCCTAAAAATTCACATGATATTGATAGTACTTGCTTTAAAAAAAGAAGGAAATTTTTTTCTAACCCAGTAATAAAGGAAAACAAATTTTGATCAACTATCTAAAGAGAAGAATGAATTATCATTTCATTTTCTTGTTAGAAAATTATTAACATATGAAAGGTTTTCAACAGGATGGAAAACAACATGTAGAAAATTTAACACATAAGTATGTCAGTTAATTCATAAAATATATTGAGGTTCCTGTACTTTGTAGTGTTTGTGTTAGTCACTATTTTAAAATTTCTAATTTATTATGATTTATATGGTCATTTCTAAAACCTCATTTTTGTAACTAATTTTATTTTGCCCTTCACTTAAAAAAAACAACAACAAAGTGTCAGGCTCTAGTGACATCACAGGTGGTCTGGTTGCTGAACTTCAAGTCAAAGTGGCAGCTCTTTCTTTTCTCACCTTCAAGCACCCTCTATCCTTTTTCCTTGTTTTTGCTTTATCAACAACAACAATGCTTTGCCCTGACGCTTAATCTCTATAGAATGTAAAGTTAATGTTGTTGTTTGTATAGTCGCTAAGTCCAGTCCGACTCTTTGTGACCCCTTGGACTGCAGCCTGCCAGGCTCCTCAGTCCATGGGATTTCCCACGCAAGAATTCTGGAGTGAGTTGCCATTTCCTTCTCCAGGGGATCTTCCTGACTCAGGGACTGAATCCATATCTTCTGCATTGGCAGGCAAATTGCTTACTGCAGGGAAGCCCCGAAGTTAATGACAGATGTTCAGTGTCTGTTTTAATGACAGTTGAAACTCTAGATCTTAGAACAGTGTCTTGCTGCTGCTGCTAAGTCACTTCAGTTGTGTCCGACTCTGTGTGACCCCAGAGATGGCAGCCCACCAGGCTCCCCTGTCCCTGGGATTCTCCAGGCAAGAACACTGGAGTGGGGTGCCATTGCCTTCTCCGAGTGTCTTGCTATGAGCCATTAAAAAAGTGAATCTGAAATATAAGAAATTATATGTTTCACCATTTTATTTAAAATTTTTCATCTAACAGTTTTAAGATATAGTTCATGTATTCTAAAATTAAGTGACTTCAGTGCATTCACAGAATTTTGCAACCATCACCCCGAACAATTTTGGAATAATCACCTTCACCGAAAACTTGACACCCATTACATGTGCATTTCCCCTTTCTCTCCTGATTTTGTTGTTTTTAGTTGCTGAGTCATGTCCAACTTTTTGCAACCCCATTGACTGTATAGGATCCTCTATTCATGGGATTTCCCAGGCAAGAATACTGGAGTGGGTTGCCATTTCCTTCTCTAGGGTGTCTTTCTCACCCTGGGATCAAACCTGAATCTCCTGCATTGGCAGGCAGATAGTTTACCAAGGAAGCCTCTCCATGGAAGTCCACCTTTGATTTTGGGCAACAGCTAATTTACTTTCTTTCTTTATATATTTGCCTGTTCTGGCCATTTCATATAAATGCAGTCATGTAATATGTGGTCTTTTGCAACTGGCTTCTTTAAGCACAGTATTTTCAAGATTTATTCATGTTGCTGCGTGTTTGAGTACTTTGAGTACTTTGTATGGGCAAATGATAGTCCATTGTATGGACAGACTACATTTTATCAATCAATTTATTGTTTGGACATTTGGATTGTTTACACTTTTTGCTTGTTATGGATAATGCCACTTTGTTTATATACAAGTTTTTGCCTGGAGATATTATACCCTTTTAAACTAATTCTGTATGAGTGCATATATTATCCTTTTTTGCTCATATATTACCACATATAAAATGGAAGTCAGAATAGAATTACATCATAGCAAATAAGCATTTGGCCAAAATTTTAGAATATGACTAAGCAGCTATATATTATTGTACTAGATCTTCATTTAAATATGAACAAAATGTAGACCCTTAAATAGTCTGTACCCTAAATATTAATAGTATGCTATGAGAGACAAATGTATACATACCCATCACACAGAGAAATCAATTATTTGTGTATTGTAGTAAATTTAGTAAAGTAAGAAGAAATACAATAAACTCTTTTAATAATATGGACAAAAGGAGTACTGAGTTTTAGTCTCTTGATTCACTTTATTGCACTAATATGATTTGAAAAATTTTAACTCAGCACTTTTTTTTTTAAATAAAATTAAAATTGTACCTAAATATAGCTCTTTTGTAATTACCCACTCCTGACCGAGAAAGAGTAGGGATCAGGGACAGTTTTGTCAGAGCCCATACTTACTGAGACCTCAGTCTTTGGTGGAATGTTATGAAAGAGGCAGTGTTCTAAATATGGAATGAGCAAATGGTATTTTTTTTTTTCTCAACAATATTCTAAGAGATTTCTCTTGGAGTTATACCATGTTTTTAAGAAAAAAAAAATCTTTAATATTTTGATAGTGTGAGGTCTAAAGAAGAATCTGTATGTTTATTGATCTTTTGGTTACTGTTTGCTTTGGCTTATTAAAGTAGGGCTTAGGAATGACCCTGCTCACCCTTTTCTCTGAGGGCAGTCTTATGTAGAATGGAGCAATTTGCAGATACTCAAAATGTGGCTGGTGTAGAACTCAACACCTAATATTTAGCAGTAATAAAAACTAGTATATAATCTTACGTTGCTTTTGCCAATCAAGGTAAAATAACACAAATTTGAATACCTGCTCTGTTACTTATCCAGTCCTGTGAACTTGGGCGGTTGACTTGACATTTCCAAGACTTATTTTTCTTATCTGCAAATTGAGTTTAATGATTATGCCTTCCTCAGTGGACTGTTTTAAGGTGGACAGCAGATCATTAATTTCAACCACTTGGCATAGAATCCTGAATATAATAAACTAAAAATATTGAAATATTATCCAGTAAAATGAAGCTCTGATATTCCAAAAGGAGGGTCTTGTTTGTCACCCATCCCTGTATATCTAGATGTTTACCTGACAAATAAGGAAACATAAAAGTTTGTTTGCCCTTGGAAGCACTGAAAGCAAGACTACAAGTCAAAAAAGCAATGCTTTCTCAGAATTTTGGATATTATATCTTGCATCTAAGAGGGAACTAGTGCAGTGTGATTTTTGAGTAAAAAACACTAGATTTAAACTGTATTTTGTTTATTGACTACCGTGGGGATAAGCACATATCACTTGATAGATAGTAGACAGTAATCATTTCTTTCTTATTTGGCTCCTACATAAATGGCTCCTTATACAAATCTTAGAAATCAATTCCACCCACCTGATGTACGTATGCACACACAGAGACATAGCACTTACCTCTTATTTGGGTTCGGGATGTTAAAAAATGCATATGGAATGAGATATAGGTGACAGTGTTAGGTCAGAGGCTCATCTCCTGTTTTATTCTGTATTATGCCTTTTCTTTACAACCCAGATAAATAGAGGTAAGCACCATCCGTGTATGTCTACAAGGCCAGATACCAGCTCCGTTGTGAGCTCTGCTACTACTCTGAAACCCCCACAAAGGGCAATGAGCTTCTCTTCTGTATCACTCACCAGTCCCAATCTACTGGGCTTAGAGTGGAGCCAGAGTCAACCTTGCTTTTCACTCCTGTATCCAGAGAGGGCAACTTTCTCTCCCTTAAACTGTACAGAATAGAAGCTCATCCCACCATGTTATGCCATTCACTTACCCTTATCACAGGTAGCTCTGTGGACACATGAGTGATTCCCCCTCTATCCTGGATTTCAAATCCAATTCAGTTATTTTCCTCAACAATAATCCTCTTTGGTTTCCAAGGCAAACCATTCAATATCACGGTGATCCAAGCCTATGCCCCAACCAGTAATGCTGAAGAAGCTGAAGTTGAACGGTTCTATGAAGACCTACAATGTTTTAGAATTAACACCCCCCAAAAGATGTCCTTTTCATTATAGGGGACTGGAATGCAAAAGTAGGAAGTCAAGAAACACCTGGAGTAACAGGCAAATTTGGTCTTGGAGTACAGAATGAAACAGGGCAAAGGCTAATAGAGTTTTGCCAAGAAAATGCACTGGTCATAGCAAACACCCTCTTCCAACAATGCAAGAGAGGACTCTACACATGGACATCACCAGATGGTCAACACTGAAATCAGATTGATTATATTCTTTGCATCCATAGATGGAGAAGCTCTATACAGTCAGTGAAAACAAGACTGGGAGCTGACTGTGGCTCAAATCATGAACTCCTTATTGCCAAATTCAGACTCAAATTGAAGAAAGTAGGGAAAACCACTAGACCATTCAGGTATGACCTAAATCAAATCCCTTATGATTATACCTTGGAAGTGAGAAATAGATTTAAGGGACTAGATCTGATAGATAGAGTGCCTGATGAACTATGGATGGAGGTTC